>JAOTQR010073633.1:0-46532 GCA_025774065.1 Solanum ossicruentum | reverse complement strand
ACACAAATTTTATTACAATCGAACTTGGACAAATTCAACGTCGAGCCTCGTCTCCGTTTAGTTAGCGATCTAAGCTATGCAACTAGGTGACTCACCTACCTGCCTACTAAGTCCTACAATCACCTCAATTCTCTCACTTCATTTTAAGGCCATACTCTCCTCACTTCGACACAAAACATGTATACACTCAACCCTCTTAAGCGCTAGATGAACATATAGCCCATTAACGCGAGATTCAAGCACTTTTGAACATTAGCGTCAATTTTTCCAAACCATGTCATGTTTCTTTTGAATTGTACTAGTAGTGTAAGGTGTAGGGTGTTACATCCTCCCCCCTAAGAACATTCGTCCTCGAATGTCAGCACAATTAGATAGCTTAGCAAACTTTAAACCTGTACTTACACAAACTTTAGCAACACATTAAGTATTCAGTAACACATACCTATTAGTGTCCCAACTCTGTATGTTGGACTTTCTCTTTAGCTTCAAATAAGTGAGGGTACTTCAATTTCATTGCGTCCTCAGCTTCCCATCTCATCTCTTCTGCCTGCCAGTTCCTCCACAGTACTTTTACTGAAGCTATTTCTTTATTCCTTAGCTTCTTAACTTGACGATCTAGAATGGCAATAGGTACCTCTTCATAGGTGAGATCTTCTATAACCTGTATATCCTCAATAGGAGTGATACGAGATGGGTCACATATGCATTTTCGAAGCATTGAGACATGAAAGACTGGATGAACTATCGAAAGCTCTTGAGGTAGTTCTAGTTCATATGCAACCTGCCCAACTTTCTTAATAATCTGATATGGCCCTATGTAACGTGGACTCAATTTTCCCTTCTTACCAAACTCATAACTCCTTTCATTGGAGATACCTTTATGAATACCCAATCACCTACTGAAAATTCCAGTCCTTTTCTCGTGGCATCTGTATATAATTGGTGCCGACTCTGCGCTGTTTCTAGTCGCTGTTGTATCACCTTAACTTTTTCCATGGCTTGTTGTACTAGATCCGGCCCAAGTAAGTTGGTTTCACCCACTTCAAACCATCCAATTGGCGATCTACATTTTCTTCCATACAAGGCTTCATAAGGTGCCATTTTTATACTCGCGTGGTAGCTATTGTTATAGGCAAACTCAATAAGTGACAAATGGTCCATCCAACTACCCAATACATAGAGGTTCCTACTTGGAAGTGGGAAGAGATTAATATGGATTTTGTAGTTGGGCTGCCTAAGACTAGGAAGGGTTTTGATTCCATTTGGGTTGTGGTTTCTAGAATGACGAAACTGGCTCACTTTTTACTAGTTAAGACAACATAAAGGGACAAAGAGTGTGCTAGGTTGTACATTCATGACTTAGTGAGATTGTATGGGGTTCCTTTATCCATCATATCAGATTGTGGAGCTCAATTTACTTTACGTTTTTGGAGATCTTTCCAAAGGGGTCTTCGTACAAAGGTTAAGCGTAGTACGACCTTCCACCCTCAAATGGATAGCCAAGCCGAAAGGACTATCCAAACACTTGAAGAAATTCTTAGGGCTTGTGTATTAGGCTCAAGGGTAGTTGGGATGATCATCTTCCATTAGTTGAGTTTGCCTACAACAATAGCTATCATTTTAACATTGGTATGGATCCTTTTGAGGCTCTCTATGGTAGACATTGTAGATTACTGGTTGGGTGGTTTCTTAATTTGTGACATGGATATGTTGGGACCAAATTTGGTTATGGAGGCTTTTGAGAAGGTTAGGATGATTAGAGAATGATTGAAGGCATCTCTAAGTCGCAAAAGTTCCTATGCCGATGTGAGGAGAAGGGATCTAGAATTCAAAAAGGGTGATTTGGTTTATTTGAAGGTGTAACCCATGAAGGGTATGATTTGCTTTGGTAAGAAGGGCAAGTTTGAGTGTGAGATATGTGGACCTTTATAGGGTAATTAGGAGAATTGGAAAGGTATCTTACGAGTTGGATTTGCCTAGAGAAATAGAATTGATTCATCCAATATTTTATGTGTCTATGTTGAGGAAGTGTGTGGGCGATCCTAAGGCTATTGTACCCCTTGATGTTGTGGCTATTGTGGAAGACAACTTGACTTATGAAGAGATTCCTATTCAAATCATGGATAGGCAAGTGAAGAGATAGAGGAACAAGGATGTGGCTTCCATTATGGTTCTTTGGAGGAATCAACAATTTGAAAGTGCTACTTGGGAGGCTGAAGCAGACAGGAAAAAGCAATATCCTTATCTTATCAACTCCACTCAAGCCTAAGGTATCACTCTAAGTCCCTTATGTGATTTCAAGTCTATGTTCAGCCCATGACGTATGGATACATTCATGTTTAATTTGATAACTTCATGATGATTTTACACTTATGATGAGATCTTTGAAATGATGTTTAAGTGCATAGTGCATCCCTATGTGGGCTGAAATTGTCATGTTTGTGTCTCTCATGTATGTTTCTTTGACATTTGGGGATGAATGTTCTTAAGGGGGAGCTATTTGAACGACCTCGAAATGTGCCTCAGAAGTGCCCAGAATTGTAATTTCTATATATCATGAAATCCATGCGTTATATCTAAAATCAGACTTCATATTCTTGTTAGTGGGTCAAATTGAGTGGATAATAGTTCTAACCCTAATTTAAGAGTAACCGTATGAACATTTGGAAATCAAGAAATGTGATTTCCAGAGAGGTTTTCGCGCCCCTAGAGCGATTTGCCAAGGGCGCGCCTCTGTGAATTTTTTTGTCCAACTTTAGAGCTCAGTCTAAGACTTTAATATCTTGGGCCTAACTGTTCCCAGGTGTGAAAATACCTATACTTAGCAATTTTTCACCCTCATATTATCCAAGATATTCCCCAATACTCATTCAAACACTTAGTCAAATATTTTACTCCTAAATTTAAGTCTCGAAACTCATCCAGAATTAAAGGATCTCATTCAAACTTCAAATCTCCATCTCCAATCTTCATCAAGTTCATCTCCAAAGTTAACGTGTGTGGGTTTCTTTCATGGGTTCGTTTCACCCATGATGCCAAGCTTCCTTTTACCCTAAATTGCATGATTCAAATTTGATTTACAAATGGGTCTTATTTATTATGAAAAATCACTGCATACTATGTTGAGGTATATGAATTTGTGACTGTTCTACTATGTTTTGGTCTATAAATCTAAGATATAATGTGAGAGTTGATGAGGGTTTTGAAGTATATTGCTTGAGGGTGTTACCAATTATCTACTAATGGGTTTATATTGAATTTTGTAGCATGATAACACTCCTGAATTTCATGATTTTACACTAGCACTACACACCCTCTATGTGTTTGATAAAAATGTCCGGTTATGGGTTCTTGAGGAATTGAAGGTCCAATGCATGTCGTAAGGGTTGAATGACTATATGATGATGAAATGCTGATGAAATGATGATGAAATGAATATATGTATATGGTCTTCTCTATAGAGTGTTGGAATATGACCATGCCCTACTCGGGGGTTGCGCATTTGGTAACCGTGTCAAGGGGTTCGTACCTTGATAACCATGTTGAGGGGTTTGTACCTTCATAACCATATCAGGGGGTTTGTTCCTCGATCACCATGGGTGGTAGAGTGTGACGATCCATCAACCATGTCGGGGGGTTTATACCTTGACACCCATGTCAGGGGGTTTGTACTACAGTCACCAAGGGTGGTAGAGTGTGACGATCCACCAACCAATTGAAGCGGTTTGTACTTCAATCACCAAGTGTGGTAGGGTGCGACGATCCACCAATATGATAGTGGTCTCTTCTTACACATGTATTATGTTCTATGTAAGCATTTTTTATGCAAGAATTAATCATACATGTCATCTTGCTATTATGCTACCCATTGAGGATTATTATGTATTTTGCCTATGATGCCTATCTATTATTGTATTGCATCCTACATACTTAGTACATTCTAATATACTAATGCATACTCTATGCTTACATGATGTCACCATGTAGGAACCGGTGCATCGCTTGATCATCCTCTTCTTCCACGTAGCTAGTACGATTGTCGCTAAGCTAGTTTGTGAGTCCCCTATTCCAGGGATGTTAATTATAATCTCTTGCAATGTATTAAGGCTATCTTTCTTTTGTTTATGTATTGACTATGAGGTGAACCAGTTGCTTGTCGTGGCCCTTGCTCTTATCTATGTAGTAGAGGTGTTGTTGGACATGTTATATATCTATTTTATAAGCCATGACTCTATTTTTCTTGATGTCTAATATATGAAAGTATTCCCTTAGTCTCAATTATCCCGATTTATTATCTTTTGATGTTTGTTTTATTGTTTTCGCGACCAAGGATGTGTAATGATATTCTAAGAGTCTTGCTTGGGGTCCCTTTGGGTTCCCCTTGCGCCGTCTCACCCCTAGGACCTAGGCTTGGGACATGACAATGAGTGTGAGGGAGTATGCCCTCAAGTTCAACCTACTTTAAAAATATGCTCCACACTTGGTGGCCGGCTCAAGATCTAGGATGAACAAATTTTTGATGGGTATTTCTGACATGGTGAGTTAGGAGTGTCGGTCTGCCATGTTGATTAGTGACATGGAGTTTTCACGTTTAATGACCTTTGCCAAATAAATGGATGAGGAAAAGTTGATTAAGAGGAGTTATGAGGCCAAAAGGGCCCGTTCCGAAGAGAAGTTCCATAGTCGAAAGCGTACCTTTTCCATTAAGGCCAAGGGTCTTCTCATGCATTGCAAAAGAGGATTGGCAATGAATTTCAAAGTCTCAAGGTGTTGGGGGTATGGTTCCTAATGGTGGGTCTCTGAATTGTGTTAGGGGTCATAATGACCAGTGCTTTATGGATATTAATACTTGTTATGTTTGTGGGGAAGTTAGGTATAAGGTAATGGATTGCCCCCAAAATCACAACATGGGTAAGGAGGCTCGTCCAAAAGGTGCTAATGCGGTTCCTTTGGGAAGCGGTGGCCAACAAGATAGTGTACCAAGGTACAATCGATTTTATGCTTTGCATTGGAGCCAAAGGGTTGATGAGGTGCCCGATGTTGTTACCGGTATGTTGAAAATCATGTGTACGCATTGATTGATCCGAGTGCCACTCTTTCTTTTGTTACCCTTTTGCTGCCAAAAAGTTTCATGTCGAACCCGAATTGTTGTGTGAGTCATATGAGGTGTCCACTCCTATTAGTGCATTTATTGTTGCTAGGAAGGTTTATAGAGATTTTCCCATTTGCATTTTGCATTAAGTATTGCCTTGTGATCTTGTTGAGTTGGACATGGTTGATTTTGATGTCATTCTTGGGATGGATTGGTTGCATGCATACTATGCTTTTATTGATTGTAGAACCCATAGAGTAAAATTCCAATTCCCAAATGAACCCGTCCTTGAGTGGGAGAGTCATGATGCGGTGGTCAAAGGTAGGTTCATCTCTTGTATTAAAACCCATAAGTTGATATCTAATGTGTGTCTTTACCACCTTGTGAGGGTTTGGGATTTGGAGTCCAAAGTCCTTCCCATAGAGTCGATCCCAGTTGTAAATGAGTTTCTTGATGTCTTCCCAAATGACCTTCCCGGTGTTCCTCCCGAAAGGGACATAGATTTTAGTATAGACCTCCTTCCCGATACTCAACCCATCTCTATTCTCCCTTACTGTATGGCCCACATGGAATTAAAGGAGTTAAAGGAACAATTGAGAGACTTGTTGGAGAAGGGTTTTATTAGGCCTAGCCAATCTCCTTGGGGTGCACCACTGTTGTTTGTGAAGAAGAAGGATGGGTCTCTTAGAATGTATATTGACTACCAGCAACTTAATAGAGTAGCCATCAAGAATAAGTATCCTCTTCGAAGGATTGATGACTTGTTTGACAAATTGCAAGGGGCTAGCCACTTCTCTAAGATTGATCTTCGGTTCGGGTATCATCAAGTGAAGGTGAGGGAGTGTGATATTCTTAAGAAGGCCATCCAGAATAGGTATGGACATTATGAGTTTGTTGTGATGTCATTTGGGTTGACCACTGCACCAAACATCTTTATGGATCTTATGAATAAAGTCTTTAAAACCTACCTTGATTCATTTTTTGTGGTATTCATTGATCATATTTTGATCTACTCATATAAAGAGGAGGAGCAAATGGGTCATTTGAGAGTAGTGTTACAAAGATTGAGGGAAGAGAAATTGTATGCTAAATATGAGAAGTGTGAATTTTGGTTGAAAGAAGTTGCCTTCCTAGGTCATATGGTGTCGGGGGATGGTATTATGGTGGATCCTAAGAAGACGGATGTGATTAGAAATTGGCCTAGACCATTGACCCTGTCCGATATTAGGAGCTTCTTGGGCTTAGTGGGTTACTACCGGAGATTTGTGAATGGGTTTTATTCTATTGCTTCTCCAATGAAAAAATTGACTCAAAAGTAGGCCATGTTTATGGACTGATAAGTGCAAGAGGAGCTTCCAAACAATGAAAGATAAGCTTGTGTCCGCTCTTGTATTATCACTACTAGAAGGACTAGAGGGATTTGTTGTGTATTATGATGCTTCTAGAGTTGGTTTGGGTTGTGTTCTAACACAAACTGGTAAAGTCACAGCCTATGCTTCTAGGAAACTCAAAGTGCATGAAGAAACTATCCTACCTATGATCTTGAGCTAGCCACCATGTTATTTGCATTAAAGATATGGCGTCATTATTTATATGGGGTGCATGTTGATGTGTTCACCAATCATAAGAGCCTCCAATATATTTTCACTCAAAAAGATCTTAACTTGAGGCAAAGAAGGTGGTCAGAACATTTTAAGGATTATGATATGAGTGTGCATTATCATCCTGGTAAGGCTAATGTTGTGGCAGATGCTTTTAGTAGGGTGTCCATGGGTAGCCTAGATCATGCTATTGATGGTGGTGATAAAGAGGTTGATAGAGAGGTCCATCGGTTGACTACGTTGGGAGTTAGGTTGGAAGAGGAGGATAATAGTGGTGGTGTTGTTGTTGATAGTTCTAAATCTTTATTGATTGAGGAGGTTAATGCCAAGAAAGTTCTTGACCCTGACTTGTTGGAATTGAAGGCATTAGTAAAAGATGGTAAGGTGGAGGTGTTCTCGTAAGGGGGAGATGGTGCCCTTATGTACCAAGGTAGGTTGTGTGTGCCTTGTGTTGATAGCTTAAAAGAAAAGATTCTTGATGAGGTTCATGGTTCTTCTCATTCTATTCACCCCAGGTCTATTAAAATGTATATAGATTTGAGAGAGGTGTATTGGTAGGGAAGCATGAAGAGAGACATTGAAAAATTTATTTTCGGCTGTCATAGTTACCGAAAAGTCAAAGCCTAGCATCAAAAGACAGGTGGCCTAACCCAAGACATTAAGATTCCTACTTGGAAGTGGGAAGAGATTAATATGGATTTTGTGGTTGGGTTAACCAAGACTAGAAAGGGTTTTGATTCCATATGGATTGTGGTTGATAGGATGATGAAATTGGCTCATTTTTTTACCTATTAGGACTGCGTATGAGGCTGAGTATTATGCTAGGTTGTACATTCATTACTTGGTGAGGTTGCATGGGGTTCCTTTGTCCATTATATTAGACCATGGTGCAAAATTTACTTCACACTTTTGGAGGTCTTTCCTAAGAGGTCTTCAAACCAAGGTAATGCTTAGTACGACCTTTCACCTTCAAACGGATGGCCAAGCCAAAAGAACTTTCCAAACACTTGAGGACATGCTTAGGGCTTGTGTGTTGGAGCTTAAGGATGGTTGGGATGATCATCTTCCATTGATTGAGTTTGCATAGAACAATAGCTATCATCCTATCATCGCTATAGCTCCTTTTGAGGCTCTCTATGGTAGACGTTATAGATCACCGGTTGGGTGGTTTGAGGTTGGAGAGGTGGCTATGTTGAGACCAGATCTATTTATGAAGGCTCTTGAGAAGGTTAGGATGATTAGAGAAAGGTTAAAAATAGTCCAAAGTCCCCAAAATTCTTATGCCGATATGAAGAGAAAGGATCTTGAATTCAAGGTTGGTGATTGAGTTTATTTGAAGGTATCACCCATGAAGGGTGTGGTCCATTTTGGTAAGAAAGGGAAGTTGAGCTCTAGATATGGCGGTCCTTATAGGGTGATGATAAGGATTGGTAAGGTGGCCTACGAGTTGGTTTTGCCTAGAGAAATGGAATTGGTTCATTCGGTCTTTGATGTGTCTATGTTGAGGGAGTGTGTGGGTAATCCCAATGCTATTGTGCCTCTTGAGATTGTGGGGGTAGTCGAAGACAACTTGGCATATGAAGAGGTTACAGTAGAGATCTTGGATAGGCAAGTGAAGAGGTTGAGGAACAGGGAAGTTGCTTCCGTTAAGGACCTTTGGAGGAACCAACAAGTTGAAGGTGCTACTTGGGATGCCGAAGTGGATATGAAAAAGAGATACCCTTATCTCTTCCACTCTACTCAAACCTAAGGTATTGATCTAAGTCCTTTATATGATCTCAAGTCTTAAGTTCAGCCTTCATGTCATTGCATACATTCATGTTTAAGTTGACAAGTTCATGATGATTTTACACTTATGTTGAGATTTTTGAAAGGATGTTTAAGTGCATTGTTGCATCCTTATGTGGGCTGAAAGTGTCATGTTTGCATCTCTCATATACGTTTCTTTCACTTTCAGGGAAAAATATTCCCAAGGTGGAGATATTGAAACAACCCCAAAAAGTGCCGAAACTGTGCCTCGAAAGTGCTCGGAAACTTAATTTCCATATATGTCAAAATCTGTGCGTGATATCAAAAATCTAACTTCATATACTTGATTAAGAGGTCAAATTAAGTGCAAAATAGGTCTAATCAGATTTAAGAGTAACCGTATCAAAATTTGAAAATCGCAAAAATCGATTTCCTCACGCCCCTTTCACGACGTGCCAAGGGCATGCCTCAGTTCACTTTTGTGGCTAGTTTTCTATCTCTGTCCAAGACTTTTAGTTCTTGGTCCTAAGTGTTCCCACATATGAAAATGCCTATGCATAGCCACATTTCACTCTTATACCATTCAAGACGTTCCCAAATACCCAATCAAACACTCGACTAATATTTCATCTCCTACATTCAAGTCTCGTAACTCATTAGGATTTCAAGGTTCTCACTCAAGCTTTAAGTCTCCATCCAATCTTCATCATGCTATTCTTCAAAGCTAAGATATGTGAGTTTCTTTCATGGTTCCTTTTACCCATGATACCCAAGCTTCCTTTTACCCGAAATTGTATGATTTAAAGTTGATTTACTCATGGGTCTTATGTATTATGAATTTCATTGCACAATATGTTGGGGCTTCATGAAATTGTGACTCTTTTAGCACGTTTGAAGCTATGAATTTAAGATCTAATATGAGATTTGATGAAGAGCTTTTATGTATATTGCTTAAGGGTGTTACCAAGTATCTATTGATAGTTTTACACTGAATTTTCTAGCATGATTTCATTCTTGAATTGCATGGTTTTACACTAGCACTACACATCCACCGAGTGTTTGATAAAATGTCCGATTATGGTTTTCTTGAGAAATTGAAAGCTCAATACGTGTCTTACGAGTTGAATGACTATATGACGATGAAAGGAATATTTGTATATAATACACTTTATAGCATCCAGCCCTCCAGCCCTCCATCTCTATGATGTGGGGAAAATGACCAAGCCTCACTTGGGAAGTTGTAGGCTCAAGTAACCTTATTAAGGGGTTTGTACCTTGACCGCCTCGCTCGAGAAGTAGCAGGCCCATGCAACCATGTCAAGGGGTTCGTACCTTGATAACCACTTTGGGGGTTTTGTACTCCATCAACCATGTTAGGTGGTTTGTACCTCATCAACTATATAAAGGGGTTTGTACCTCATGCACCTCTCCAAGGAGGTGGTAGGGCTTGGATTGCACTAAAGTGGTCTCTCTTTACACATGGATTATCTTCTATATAAGCATGGTTTTACTTCAAGTATCTTTCATACTTTCCACATTGCTATATGCTTATTCATTGCCTATGTTATGCATTTTGACTATGGTCCTTACATTTGTTGCATTCTATCCTACATAGTTAGTACATTCAAATGTATTAACACATACTCCATGTCTACATAATGTCACCATGTAGGAACCGGAGCCCTGCTTGAACATACCCATGCATATGGCTAGTACAATTCCACTCAAGCTTGTTAGTGAATCCTCCATTTCGGGGACATTTCTTATTGTCTTATGCTATGTTCTAAGACTATCCTTTCTTTTATGTTAATGTTGACTATGACGGTAAGCTCTATTGCTTGTCTTGGGCCCCACTCCTATCTATGTATTAGAGGTATTGTTGGACATGTCATATGTAATGTTATGAGCTTAACTCTCTCTTTGCTTTTATTGCTATGGTATGAATGATGTCCCTTTGCCCTAGTTATCCCTATTTCTACTCTTATGTTGCTATTTTATTGCTTCTGCGACCAAGGATGTGTAATGATGCATTAAGATGCTTGTTTGGGGTCCCTTCGGGTTCTTCTTTCGCCTGTCATATCTAGGCTTGGGTCGTGATAGGTATACTCCCTCATACTCGTGGACCCTTGTCTCAAATTCATAAAGTCCACCAATTTGGCTTCCCTAAGCTCAAAAGGGAAGAACAGATTAAGAAAAGCTACATTGAACTCCTCCTGTAGCACCATATTATTGATTCCCTTCTCCTCCTTCCATTGTTTAAACCATATTTGTGCTACCCCTCTAAATTGATATGTCGCCAACTCTTCTTTCTCCTCCGATTTAACACCCATGATAACCAATACCTTGTAGACCTCATCAATGAACTCTTCGGGGATGTCATCTACCTTAGACACATAGAATACTGGTGGGCTCATCCTCATGAAGTCTCTCACTCGAGATGCCGGTGTAGGAGCATGAGGGGCTTGGGACCCTTGATTGACTTGATTGGCCACAAATATGTTAGCATAGTGAGAGTATCCTGGAGCCCACCATGAGCCGGTTGTTCCTAGGGAGTGCAACTCTCCTTCCTCTTGTGTTAGGCATGATCTAGCATAGCAAAGAATAATTGTTAGGGGGGAAAGCCTTAGTTCAACTCTATAGAACGACTTTGAATATGAAGAAGGGAAACATTTCCTAAAATGCCTCATAGCCTCTTGCTCATAGTTATGGTGCACAACACGACCATGAACAAGACTCTAATCGATGCGATGTGTTGGAGCCGAGGACCATTAACAACCTAGTGCTCTGATACCAAGTTTGTCACGACCTAAGCCTAGGGCCTAGACATACGGCGCATGGGAACTCGAAAGGACCCCAAGCAAGCCTCTTAGCACATCATAACACATCCTTGGTCGTGGAAGTAATAAAATGATAATAAAAGATAGTAAATAGGGATAACTGAATCAAAGGGACATCTTTCATATCATAAACATCAAGAGTCAAGAGAGTATCAAAGCATATAGCATTATACATAACATGTCGAAAAACACCTCCACTACATAGATAAGAGCAGGGGCCAAGACAAGAAATTGGGCTCATCCTCATAATCAATACATAAATAAAATAAAGATAGTCTTAGAAAATAATATGAGCTTATAAACATCGTACCCGGAATGGAGAACTCACCAAATAGCTTGAGAGAAGTCGTACTAGCCAAGTGGAGCTCCAGTCCCTACATGGTTACATCATGTACGCATAGAGTATCCATTAGTACGCTTAGATGTACTAAGTATGTAGGATGCAATGCAACAATATGGCATGCATGGTAGATGCTTGAAGTAGATCATGCTAACATAGAACATAATACATGTGTAAGGAGAGACCATTAATTGTGAATATCTAAGGCCTACCACCTCCTTGGAGATGGGAATGAGGTACAAACACCTCGATGTGGTCGATAAGGTCCGAACCCCTCAACATGGTTGATGAAGTACAAACCCCTTAATATGGTTATCAAGGTACAAATCCCTCGACATGGTTGCACGGCCCTACCACCTCCCGAGCGAGGTGATTGAGCTACAAATCCCTCAACATGGTTACCCAGCCCTACAACCTCCCGAGTGAGGCTTGGTCAATTCCCAATTCTTCTATAGAGATAATATCATATACATACATTTCTTTCATCATCATATAGTCATTCAACTCATTAGATATGTATTGGGCCTTAAATTTCGTAAGAAATAATAATTGGATATTTTGTCAAACACTTGATGGGTGTGTAGTACTAGTGTAAAACTATGCAATTCAAGAGTGGAATCATGCTAGTAAATTCAGTGTAATATAATCAATAAATACTTGGTCACACCCTCAAACAATATACATCAAGATCCTTCATTAAACCTCACAATAGATCTTAGATTCATAGCTCAAACATGCTAAAACAATCATAATTTCATGAAACTCCAATATAATGTGCAGTGAAATTCATAATAAGTAAGACCCATGAGTAAATCAATTTTAAATCATG
Source organism: Solanum ossicruentum (assembly GCA_025774065.1). Lineage (NCBI taxonomy): Eukaryota > Viridiplantae > Streptophyta > Magnoliopsida > Solanales > Solanaceae > Solanum > Solanum ossicruentum. The sequence continues at coordinate 34,084 of JAOTQR010073633.1, read as the reverse complement.
CAATTTAGGTAGAAAGGAAGCTTGGGCACGATGAGTGAAAGGACCCAAGGGTTGAAACCCACATACATTAACTTTGGAGAATTCTTAATGAATATTTGAAGTGGAGAATTGAAACTTAAATGAAAACTTAAGATTCAGATGAGATTTGGACACTTGAATTTTGGGTGAAATATTAGTCTAAGTGTTTGAGTGACTGTTGGGGAATGTCTTGAATGATATAAAGGTGAAATATCGCTAAGTATAGGTATTTTGACACATGTGATGATTTAGTACTAAGACCCAAAGGCCTTGGATTGACTCAACAAAACTGGGCAAAAATAACATTGGTCCTTGGCCCAGCCGCATCTCCCCAAGGGCGCGGATCAACACTGGATAAGGATATTTTTGAAAATTGAAATTGTGATTCATTTGCTTTAAAACTGGGTTAGACCCATTTCTCATTCCATTTGCGCCCCCCCTCCAATCAAGAATATGAAGTCGAATTTTTGATATTACACATGGATTTTGAGATATATAGAAATTATGATTTCGGGCACTTCCGAGGCACATTTTCAGGCACTTTTATGGGTCATTTCAGAAAGTCATCAAAATTTGATTTGAAGATTTTATATGGATTTAGCTCTAAAGTTGGAAATTGAGTTAAAGTTTGACTTAGCTTTTACTCTGGTCAATATTTTTAGTTTGGATGCTCAATGGTTTCACTGGTTCAAAGAGCTAATTTTGTCACTATACTATGAACTAATCCTTGTCTATTGATACTATACATGATTCAAGCTGTGAAATCTATTAGCTATTATGATGTTTTGATAAGATTTACAAGTTACCAATGATGGGTTTCACCATGATGTTGGTGGGATAATTCAGATGACTTTAAGATGCATTGATTTCACTATTTCATGATCTATTCCTTTGAAGTTTAGATGATTTGAACATGTACTCATATGTGCCCACCAAGTGCTTGATAAAATGTCAAGTCAAGGATTCTCAAGTTATTGATGGTCTAATACATGGTTTATGAGTAAAGTGTTATTAGGGGCGGCAATTGGGCAGGTTGGGTAAAATTTGAATGGATTATAATAGGTCAAGACACCAAACGGGTCAAGACCCAACCCAACCCAACTTTTACAAAGTTTTACTTATTTTATATGTTTTTTTTCCAATATTTTAGTACTTAATTAAGTTAAATTTTTCTTTATTATGACTATATAAAACACATCAAATTAAGAAAAAAATAGTATTTAGAAAATATATTAACAAGATCTCTCTCGAATTTATTTAGGTTGCATATAAGCCCAATTTTAAATGGTTTGAAATGGGTTGAGTTAAGGTGGGTTGAGCGAATAATTGGGTGGGTTATTAACCAACCCAAACTTCCATATGTTGGGTTAGGTTGGGCTAGATGAGGTTAATTTTGCCACCCCTACACTTTATGTTGATTAAGGGCTTGCATGTATGCATTGAATTCATGTAAAGTACCTATGGCATTGCAAGTGGATTGTTGGGCTCCTTTGTTTTGTTATGATCTTGGGAAAATGTGAAGTCCATCCTTGATTATGGAATGTGAAGGTTTTATGAGCTATTTCCATGACTCCTACCGAAATAATTATATCGTAAGGTATGTGCATCTTATAAGACATACTGAAAAGGCCATGCTATAAGGTAGAATGACTCATGACTCCCAGCGAAAAGATTATATCGTAAGGTAAGAACATACCAAAAAGGCCATGCTGTAAGGTGCAATAAATCATGGCTCGTCCTCAAAAGATTGTATCATAAGGTGAGTGTACTTTATAATACCTAGCGAAAAGGCCATGCCATAAGGTAGAATAATGTATGGCTCCTACCTAAAAGATTATATCATAAAGTAGGGGACATCTTATACTACCTATCAAAAAGACTATGTTGTAAGGTGAGGGTATTGGTAACACTCTGCTAAAAGGTTATACCGTAAAGTTAGTGGGTGGCTATTTCGCCTATCTCATGTATGTTGTGTAAAGTTCAAGTATATATTCCATATTGAGTTTAGGTTCCTTGATTATGATTAAGAATCTTGTTATTATGAGATATGAATCTCGTTGCATTGCATCCCACATGCTTTGTACATTCAAGTGTACTAATGCATACTCTATGCCTACTTGATATTACCATGCAAGGACAGAAGACCCTTTAGATTATCATCCATGTAGCTAGTTTGATGCTTTGAAGTTAAGCTTTGGTGAGTCCTCAAGTCTGAGGACACTATCTATGTTACTATTGCCATTTGCTATTTCTTTATGTTGAACACTTGATACTATGAGGGTGAGCCCAAAAAATATCTTGGCCCCCACTTCTTCCATGATTTGAGCTTGCCTCTTGAAAGGTTATATGACTATCAAAGCCTTCCCTTAGCCCTTTTTCCCTTATTTATGTCTCTTGTAGCAGTTATTTTGCTTTCGCGACCAAGGATGTGTGATTGATATGCTAGGAGGCTTCTTTGGGGTTCCTTCAGGTTCCATATTTGTCGTGTCACATCTAGGCCCTAGGCTTGGGTTGTGACAAACTTGGTACCAGAGCACAAGGTTATTAATGTTCCTCAAGATCCAACACACCCCGTCGATTAGAGTCTTACTCATGGTTGTGATGCATGCCACAACTATGAATGGGAGGCTATGAGGCCTTTTAGGAAATGTGTCACTTCTTCATGGTCTATATTGTGATTTAGATCTCAGATAAGGCTTTCTCTCTTAACAAATGCTTTTTGCTCTTCTAGATCATGCTGCTTCGAAGAGGAAGATCAAGGAGGGCACGCACACACGAAGAGGCTTTGGGCCACCAAGCCTCTTTAGGGGAAGGGGCCATACAAGTCGAGTTTCAAAATGCCATCATTATGTTGGCACATGCAATGTCCAGCAAAATTCACCAAAGGACGAATCCCTTCATGCTCCCACTTTGGCTTCTAGGGTGAGAGATTACAGTAGAATGAACCCACCAAATTTCCATGGATGCAAGACAAATGAAGATCCCCAAGAGTTCATAGATAAGGTATATAATGTGCTATCCATCATGGGAGTCAATTTGGAGGAGAAGAGGGAATACGCGCCCTACCAACTAAAAAGTGTGGCTCAAATTTAGTTTCTGCAATAGAAGATGGAGAGGGGAAATCATGATGCTATTCCTTTGGAGGAGCTCAAGGCTGCCTTTCTCAATCGATTCTTCCCAATTGAGTTGATAGAGGCTAAATTGATGATGTTCATGAATCTTAAGCAAGGTTCCATAAGTATGAGGGAGCATTCCTTCAAGTTCAACAAGCTGTCCAAGTATGTCCCATAATTGGTTGCCGAACCTAGATCAAGGATGAACAAGTTTGTGTTGGGGGTATCTGACTTGGTAAATGAAAAGTGTCATACCGCGATGCCTATAACTAATATGGATTTTTATTAGCTCATGACCTATTCTGAAAAACTTGAGGGGAGAAACTTAGAAAGAAGGCAAGTGGCAAGTCCAAGAGGGCTCGATTTGAGGGTTGCTAGTTTCAACAAGGTCCCGAGTTTCAAGGCCAAGGATCCTCAGGTGCTCGAAATAAAAGGTTGCTAAGGATGAGGTGCCTAACCCAAGACTCCAAGGAAGTGATGATGGGGTAACTCATCCTAGATGCCCAAAATATAGGAGGAAACATGGTGGCACATGTTGGAGGAACATGGGTGCGTGCTTTGGGTGTGCCGAGATAGGCTACAAAATGCCAGATTGTCCACATGCTCAAAACAAGGATAAAGGGGGCCATGTTGAACAAAGGGCTAAAGGTGGCCAACAATGGGGTACTCCATGATATAATTGTTTCTATGCTCTTCAAGGGAGGCAAAGAGGGGATGAGGTACCCGATGTTGTTACCAATATGTTAAAGGCTATGATTTTGATGTACATGCATTGGTAGACCCAGGTACCGCTATTTCTTTCATTAACCTTTTTGTTGCTAGTAAGCTTTCTATGAGTCCTGAATTGCTATTTGATCCTTTTAGATGTCTACCTCTCCTTTGGTAAGTCTATTATTGCTAGAAAAGGTCCATTAGAGTTGTCCCATGTCCTTATTGTATAAAGTCTTGTCTAGTGATTTTGTTGAACATGCCATGGTGGATTTTGAGATTATTCTTGGGTATGGATTGGTTACATGCATATCATGCTTTGATTGATTGTAGGACCCGTAAAGTTACATATCGATTCCTTAATGAGTCCATACTTGAGTGCGGAAGTTATAAGTGGTAGTTAAAGGTAGATTCATATCTTGTCTTAAGACCCTAATTGATCTTTAAAGGGTTAAATTTATCATCCTGTAAGGTTTAGGGATATTAAGTCTAAGATCCTTCCTATTGAGTCGGTTCTGGTGGTCAATGAGTTCGTGATGTCCTTCTCGATATTTGAATTTGTGGTAATTTTGTTTGCTTGACTAATGCCCAAACTATGTTTATTGTTCTTATGAATAAGGTCTTTAAACCCTACCTTAATATGCGTGTGGTAGTTGTGGATGGTATATTGATTTATTTCCGAAATGAATAAGAGCTTGTGAGTCATTTGAGGGTGATGTCTCTAATAATGAGGAGTGAGAGGTTGTTTGTTAAATATGATAGGTTTGAATCTTGAGTAACAAAGGGTGGTTAGAGTAGTACACCAGTTGGATAGGTTGGGAATGAAGTTGGATAAAGTTGAGAAGGATCATGTAGTGGTTTTAATGGTTTCAAATCTTCTTTGATTAATAAGGTCAAGTTAAAGCAAGAACTTGGCCTTGCCTTGCTAGTGTTAAGTGCTTTGTTTGAAGAAGGTGAAGTAGAGGTTTCCTCGTAAGGGGTAGATGGTGTCCTTAGGAACTAGGGTAGGCTATGTGTTCATCCGGTATTTCATTTATCTATGTTGAGGAGATGTGTTGGTGACCCAAATGCTATAGCACTATTTGAGGTTGTTATTGTTGTGGAGGATGAGTTGACCTATGAGGAAGTTCCAGTGGAGATTTTAGATAGACAAGTGAAAAGATTGAGGAACGAAGATGTAGCATCCATCAAGGTTCCTTAGAGGAATCAAGAAGTTGAAAGTGCCATTTGGGGAGCCAAAGCGGACATGAAAAAGTGATATCCATACGTCATTTATCCTATTCAAGCTTGAGATAGAAAACTAAGTCCTTTCTATGATTTCATGTCTTAAGTTTCAGCCCTCATGTCATTTAGCGTGCGTCCATGTTCACGGTAACAAGTTTATGATGATTTTTAACATTCATGTTGAGATTTTTGAAAATAATGTTTAAGTGTACTTGTTACATTAATGTCGGGTTGAAATCATCATGGTAGCATCTCTTATACATTTTTTTTGACATTCGGGGACGAATGTTCCTAAAGGAGAGATATATTGGAACGCCCCAAAAATGCTCGAAAATATGCCTTGGAAATGTCCATAATCATAAATTCCATATATCTCACATTCCATACGTGATATCAAAAATCCGACTTCATATTCATGATCAGCGAAAAAATTGAGTGTGAAATAGGTATAACAACAATTTTAGAGAAGCCGTAGCGAAAAATAATTTTTCAAAAATTAAGATTTCCAGAGATGATCCGCGCCCGAGGCACGACGCGCTAGGGGTGCAGAGAGTATATTCTTTTGGTAGTTTTTTTATTTCGGCCCATGGGCCTTGGAGTCATAGCTCCATGCCCTTGTATGCATAAAAACACCTACACTTACCCATTTTTCAATACTATATCACTCAAGACACTCTTAAAAGCATCAACACTTAACCAAATATTTCACCCAAATTCAAGTGTCCCAAGCTTAATTTCGAATCTCAAAAACTCCATTCAAGCTTCAAGTCTTCTTCAGGTATACATCAAGAAAATCCAAGTTTGAGGTATATGAATTTCATTCATTGTGTCATTTCACCCATGGAGCCCAATCTTCCTATTTTATGAAAATTGCATGTTTTCAAGTTGTATTACTTATGAATATCTATTATTACGAAATATGAGCATGAAATATGTTGGGGTTTTATCAAATATTATGATTATGCAAGAATATCTATTTTAAATCTATACTATGAACTAATCCTTGTCTATTGAGACTATACATGATTCAAGCAATGAAATCTATGAGCTATTGTCAACTTTTGATATGATTTTACAAGTTACCGATGATGGGGTTTTACCAGAATATTGGTGGGATGATTTACATAACTTTAAGATGCATTGATTTGACTATTTCATGATATATTCTCTTGCATTTTGCATGATTTGAACATATACACATATGTGCCCACCAAGTGTTTGATAAAATATCAAGTCAAGGATTTTTATGTTATTGATGGCCTAACTCATGTTTATGAGTCAAGTGACTTTATAGTGATTAAAGGCTTGTATGTATGCATTGAATTCATGTGAAATACCTATGGCATTGCAGGTGGATTATTGGGCTCCTATGTTTTGTTATGATTCTTTGGAAAATGTGAAGACTGGAATCTGATGGTTTGATGAACTATTTCCATTACCCCTACGGAAAAGATTATCTTATAAGGTATGACATCTTATAAGACCTACTGAAAAGGCCATGTCGTAAGGTAGAATGACTCATGACTCCTAGCAAAAAGATTATTTCGTAAGGTATAGACATACCAATATGGCCATGCCATAAGGTACAATAAATCATGGCTCCTCCTCAAAAGATTGTATCGTAAGGTGAGGGCGCTCTATAATACCTACCGAAAAGGACATGCCGTAAAATTGAATAATTCATGGCTCCTACCTAAAAGATTATATCGTAAGGTAGGGGACATCTTATACTACCTATCAAAAAGACTATGTTGTCAGGTGGGATTATTGGCAACACTCTCCAAAAGGTTATACCGTAAATTTAATAGGTGGCTATTTAGTCCATGTCATGCATGTTGTGTAAGTGCCAGTATATATTCCATATTGAGTTTAGGTTCCTTGATTATGAATAAGTATCTTGTTATTATGACATATCACTCTCATTGCATTGCATCCTACATGCATAATATATTCAAACGTACTAATGCATACTCTATGCGTACATTATATTACCATGCAGGAACCGAAGAACCTTTTGATCATCACCCATGTGGCTAGTTCGTTGCGTTGAAGTTAATCTTTGGTGAGTCCTCAAGTCCGAGGACACTATGTTACTATTTTCATTTGCTATTTCTTTATGTTAAACTCTTGATACTATGAGGGTGAGCCCAGAAAATGTCTAGGCCCTCGCTTTGTTCCATGAAATGAGCTTGACTCCTGAAATGTTTAATGACTATCATAGCCTTCCCTTGGACTCGTTTCCCTTATTTGTATCTCTTTTAGTATTGATTTTTCTTCCGTGACCAAGGATGTGTGATTGATATGCTAAGAGGCATGTTTGGGATTCCTTTGGGTTCCCCATTCGCCGTGTTACGTTTAGGCCCTAGGCTTGGTACGTGACAAACTTGGTATCAAAGCACTAGGTTATTATTTGACATTAGAATCCAACACACCGCGTCAATTAGAGTCTTATTCATGGTTGTGAAGTGTGCCACAACTATGAATGGGAGGCTATGAGGCATTTTACGAACTATTTCACCTCTTCATGGTCTATATAGTGCTTTAGATGTCGGATAACCCTTTTTCCCTTAACAAATATTCTTTGCTCTTCTAGATCATGCCGCTTCAAAAAGGAAGACCAAAGAGAGCACGCGTACCTGAGGAGGGTCTGGGCCACCAAGCCCCTCTAGGGGAAGGGGCCACTCAAGTCGAGTTATGAAATCCCATCACTATGTTGGCACATGCAATGACCAACCAAATTCACCAAAGGGCCCAAGCCCCTAATGCTCCCACTTCGGCTTCTTGGGTGAGGGATTCAGTAGAACAAACCCATCGGAGTTCCATAGATCCAAGACTGATGAGGATCTCCAAGAGTTCATAGATTAGGTATACAAGGTGCTATTAATCATGGGAGTCAATTCGGAGAAGAAGAGGGAACTATCGCCCTACCATCTAAAACGTGCGGATGAAATTTGGTTTGTGCAATGGAAGGGGGAGAGGGGAAATCATAATGCTATTCCTTGGGAAGAGCTCAAGGCCGCCTTCCTCAATCGGTTCTTCCCGATTGAGTTGAGAAAGGCTAAAATGATGAAGTTCATGAATCTTAAGCAAAGTTCCATAAGTGTGAGGGAGTATGCCCTCAAGTTCAACAAGTTGTCCAACTATGCCCCATAATTGGTTGCTGGACCTAGACTAAGGATGAACAAGTTTGTGCCAGGGGTGTCGGACTTGGTAAATGAAAAGTGCCATACCGCGACGCTTGTAAGTGATATGGATTTGTATCTGCTCATGACCTATGCCAAACAACTTGAGGGGGAGAAACTTACGAAGAGGAGAAGTGGGGAGTCTAAGAGGGCTCAATTTGAGGGTTTCCGATTTCAAGGACAAGGATACTCTTGTGCTCCAAACAAAATGGTTGCTAAGGATGGGGTGCCTAACCCAAGGCTCCAAGGAGGTGAAGATGGGGTGACTCATCCTAGATGCCCAAAATATGGGAGGAAACATGGTGGTACATGTTGGAGGAACACGGGTGCATGCTTTGAGTGTAGAGAAATGTGCCAACAAATTCCAGATCGTCCACATGCTCAAGACAAGGATAAAGGGGGTTATGTTGACCAATGGGCTAAAGGTTCCTAACAAGGGGGTGCTCCATGATATAATCAGTTCTATGCTCTTCAAAGGAGGCAAGGAGGCGATGAGGTGCCCAATGTTGTTACTGTTATATTAAATGCTATGATTTTGATGTGTATGCATGGAAAAACCCAGGTACCACTATTTCTTTCATTAATCTTTTTGGTTTCTAGTAAGCTTTATGTGAGTCCCAGATTGCTATGTGATCTTTCTAGATATCTACCTCCCCTTTAGTAAGTCTATTGTTACTAGAAAAGGTCCAAATGGGTTTCCCCAAATCCTTATTGCATAAAGTCTTGTCGAGTGATTTTTTTGAACATGCCATGGTGGATTTTGAGATTATTCGTGGGTTGGATTGGTTGCAAGCATATCATGCTTCCATTGATTGTAGGACCCCTAATGTTAGATCCCAATTCCTTAACGAGTCTGTACTTGAGTGGGGAAGTTATAAGAAGTAGTTAAGGGTAGATTCATATCTTTTCATAAGGCTGAAATTGATCTTTAAAGGGTTAAATTTATCATCTTGTAAGGTTTAGGGATATTGAGTCGAAGATCATTCATATTGAGTCAGTACTGGTGGTCAATGAGTTCATCATGTCCTTCTTGATATATGAATTTGTGGTAGTTTTTTTTGATTGACTAATGCCGTGGCTATGTTTATTGATCTCATGAATAGGGTCATTAAACCCTATCTTGATATGTGTGTAGTAGTTGTGGGTGGTATATTGATTTATTTCCGGAATGAACAAGAGCTTGTGAGTCATTTGAAGGTGATGTCTCAAATCATGAGGAATGAGAGGTTGTTTGTTAAATATGATAGGTTTGAATCTTGAGTAACAAAGGGTTGTCAGAGAAGTACACCAGTTGGCTAGGTTGGGAATGAGATTGGATAAAGTTTAGAAGGATAAGTAGTGGTTTAAAATCTTCTTTGATTAATGAGGTCAAGTTAAACCAAGACCTTGGCCTCGCCTTGCTAGAGCTGAATGCTTTGTTTGAAGAAGGTCAAGTGGAGGTTTCCGCCCAAGGGGTAGATGGTTTTATAGGAACTAGGGTAGGCTATGTGTTCATCCGGTATTTCATGTATCTATGTTGTGGAGATGTGTTGGTGACCCAAGTGCTATAGAAATATTTGAGGTTGTTAGTGTTGTGGAGGATGATTTGACCTATGCGGATTGTCCAGTGGAGATTTTTGATAGACAAGTGAAAAGATTGAGGAACGAAGATGTAGCATCCATCAAGGTTCCTTAGAGGAATCAAGAAGTTGAAAGTGTCATTTAGGGTGCCGAAGCGGACATGAAAAAGCGATATCTGTACCTCATTCATCCTATGAAAGCTTGAGATTGCAAACTAAGTCCTTTCTATGATGTCAAGTCTGAAGTTTCATCCTTCATGCCATTTTTCATGTGTCCATGTTCATGGTAACAAGTTTATGATGATTTTTGACATTCATGTTGAGACATTAGAAAATGATTTTTAAGTTCATTTGCTGCATTCATGTAGCGCTGAAATTATCATGGTCGCATCTCATATAAATATTTCTTCGACATTCGGGGATGAATGTTCCTAAGGGGGAGATATTGAATCGCCACAAAAATGCCCAAAAATGTATCTCAAAATTGCCCATAATCGTAAATTCTATATATCTCAAAATCAATGTGTGGTATCGAAAATTCGACTTCATATTCATGATCAGGGGGAAAGTGGAGTGGGAAATAGGTATAACCCCAATTTTAGAGAAACCGTATCGAAAAATAATTTTTCAAAAATTAAGATTTCCAGAGATGATCCGCAGCCCAGGCGGGACGTGTTAGGGGTGCGGAGAGGTATATTATTTTAGCCAGTTCTCTTATTTCGGCCCAAGGGCCTTGGGTTCATAGATCCATGACTTCTTATACGTTAAAACATCTACCTTTAGCCATTTTTCAATGCTATTTCAGTCAAGACACTCTTAAAACCTTCTCTAACACTTAACCAAGTATTTCACCCAAATTCAAGTATCCCAAGCTTAATTCCAGTTCTCAAAAAATCTATTCAAGCTTCAAGTCTTCTTCAAGGGTACCTTAAGAAAACCAAAGTTTGAGGTATGTGAGTTTCATCCATTGGGTCCTTTCACCCATGGAGCCCAATCTTTATATTTTATGAAAATTGTATGTTTTCAAGTTGTATTACTTATGGGTATCTATTATTATAAAATATGAGCATGGAATATGTTCGAGTTTTATCAAATATTGTTGATTATGCGTGAATATCTATTTTAAGTCTATATTATGAACTAATCTTTATCTATTGAGACAATATATGATTCAAGCTATGAAATCTATGATCTATTGTCAAGATTTGATATAATTTATAAGTTACCAATGATGGGATTTTACCATGATGTTTGTAGGATTATTTATTTTACTTTAAGATGCATTGATTGGACTATTTCATGATCTATACTCTTGTATTTTGCATGATTTGAACGTATACACATATGTGCTCACCAAGTGTTTGATAAAATGTCAAGTCAAGGATTTTCAAGTTATTAATGGTCTAATGTATGGTTTATGAGTCAAGTGACTTTATGGTGATTAAGGGCTTGCATGTATGCATTGAATTCATGTAAAATACCTATGGCATTGCAAGTGGATTGTTGGGCTCCTATGTCTTGTTATGATTCTTTGGAAAATGTGAAGTCCTTTCTTGATACTTGAATGTGATGGTTTGATGAGCTATTTCCATGACTCCTACCAAAAAGATTATGTCGTAATTTATGGATATCTTATAAGACCTACCAAAAGACCATGCCATATAGTAGAATGACTCATGACACCTATCGTAAAGATTATATCATAAGGTAAGGACATACCCAAAAAGCCAAGCCGTAAGGTATAATAGATCATGGCTCCTCCTCAAAACATTATATCATAAGGTGAGGGCGCTTTATAATACCTACCAAAAAGGCCTTGCTATAAAGTTGAATAATTCATGGCTCCTACCTAAAAGATTATATCGTAAAGTAGGGGACATCTTATACTACCTATCAAGAAGACTATGTCGTAAGGTGGGGACATTTGTAACACTCTCCGAAAAGGTTATACCATAAGGTGAGTGGGTGGATATTTGGCCCATCTCATGTATGTTGTGTAAAGTTCGAGTATATATTCCATATTAAATTTAGATGATTAAGCATCTTATTATGATGACAAATGATTCTCATTGCATTGCATCCCACATACTTAGTACATTCAAATGTACTAACGCATACTCTATTCCTACATGATATTACCATGTAGGGATTGAAGAACCTATTAATCATCATCCACGTGGCTAGTTCGGTGCTTCAAAGTTAAGCTTTGGTAAGTGCTCAAGTCTTAGGACTCTATCTATGTTACTTTTTCCATTTGCCATTTCTTTATATTGAATACTTGATACTATGAGGGTGAGCCCGAAATAATGTTATGTCCCTCGCTCCATTCTGTGACAGAGGTGTTGTTTCAGATTAAGATGTAATTACACAATGAGCTTGACTCTTGAAATGTTTTATGACTATCAAAGCCTTCCCTTAGACCCATTTCCCTTATTTATATCTCTTGTAGTATTTATTTTTATTTTGTGATGATGGATGTGTTAAATGATATGCTAAGAGGCTTGCTTGGGGTCCTTTCGGCTTCCCCATTCATTGTGTCATGTCTAGGTCCCAGGATTCGGTCGTTACACTAAGTCTATTTTTGGCTAGATTGAGGCATTTTTGATTCAAATTCGTAGGGAATATCCCTCTTGATGGATAGATTTCTTGACTTCATCGAAGCAAGTGGATTTCTAAACCTTATTAAGTGTAACTGAACCTTGTATCTTCCTTCTTTGCACATTGGAAAAATAATAAAATGACCTCATGATTATGTTAATATAATGAGAATGGTTATGTGATAATATATGTAACTTGGCTCTTGAATTTGTATTTGTATGTTAGGGATAATGATCCTTGAATTGAGATATGAATTGAGCTTGTAGATTCCATTGTTGAAAGTTTGGAAATTGTTTACATTGGCTCAATTATTATGTATTGGTTCATGTTATTGTGGAAGGAATATTGAAGTACTTTATATGCGATGTTGGACATGTTTTGTATATCTTATCATTGTATTAAGTTTGTTGAAACAAATATTAGTTAAACATTGATTAAATGATGAGAAGTTTCGAGCTCCGATGATAAAATGATTATTGAGAACAAGAGAAATGATATGATATAACTACCATGTGATGCTCTTGATGATGATTCAAGTATTGAAAGAATAAAGAGATTGATTACTTGATTACGAAATATATGTGACTTGTATGGACTCTTTTTGTATTTGTATGCTTATATGAAAATGATTATTGTGTTGTGATGAAATATTAATTGAGTACCACTATTGATGAAAAATTGAAAAAATAGTTCTAGCTAAAAATGATTAAAGAATCAATTTCCTACATGGTAATATCATGTAGGCATAAATTATGCATTAAAGCGTCAATTTCCTACATGGTAATATCATGTAGGCATAAATTATGCATTAGTATATTTGAATGTACTAAGTATGTAGCATGCAATCCAACAAAATATAGGTAACATAGTCAAAATACATAATGATAAGCAATAGATGGCATAATAATGATATGGCACGTATGGTCAATGATTAAGTAAGTCATTCTTTGCAAATCATTAATCTTACATAGAACATATTATATAAGTGTGGGAAAAAATCTCTAACGACATACAATAAGACCAAGCGAGCTACAACTTGGAATCCAGATGTCTACCCTACACCGGAAGAAAGGAGGAAGGTACTTGCCACGATGAACCTCCTAATGCTATGTGGATCCACTATGCCTTTTGTGAATCGAATACTCACCTCAAGTTCTTGGACTCGGGTACTCACCTCAAGCGCTGACTCAGGTACTCACCTCAAGCTCTCATATTTAGGGTACTCACCTCTTAGAGATTTGGGGACTCACCTCTAATCTCTTCACCTATAGTGGCACATCGTTTTAGGTCTTGGGACTCGCCTCTAGTCCATTGGTGCTAAGTCTAATCCCATAGAATATATAAGATAATTAGACTTTAATAACTTGATATATACATAGAGACATGGCATGAGTAGATCTTAACATCATTGACCTCAAATGGTGAGCCTAATCATCAAACATAAGAATAGGTCATCATCAACATCACCCTTGTATTAACAACAACATGAAAGGCTCACAAGAGGTGTAATCTTTGAGAAAAAAGGGCTTAATCCGACCTTATAACAACATCAATAATTTCATGAATTAAACACATCTTTAGAAAGCCCAAAATCATCATGAATTCCCTTGATCATAAATCAACCAATAGATCATCAAAACTTTAAGAATCCTTGAAAGAACATTTTATCAAACACTTGGCGAGTGTGCAATGCTAGTATAAAATAATGTAAGTCAAGAGTGAAATATTGCAAGAAAAATCAATGTAAAACCATCCACCAATACTTGGTAATAACTCCATGCAATATACATCAAAATCATTCATCAAATGTCAAGATAGATCATATATTCATAGCTCAAAACATGCTTAAACAATCACACTTTTATGAAACCCCAACATAGTTCATAGTCAAATTCATAGTAAAACCCACAAGTAAATCAACTTAGAAACATGCAATTTATGTAAAGAGGAGCATGGGAACCATGGATGAAAGGACCGATTGGTTGAAATCCGCATACCTAGACTTTGGAGATTTCCTTGATGAAGATGGAGATGAGAACTTGAAGCTCGAGTGATTTCCTTAAGATCCGGAATGAGATTTGGCACTTGAATTTTGGGTGAAATATTTGTCTAAGAGTTTAAGAGAGTATTGGGGAATGTCTTGTACGATATGAATGAGAAATATGACTAAGTATAGGTATAGTCACGTATGGAAAAACTTGGCCCAAGACCCAAAGGCCTTGGACTGGAACAAGAAAACTGGCCAAAAATTATACCTCTTCGCGCCCCTGGCGTGTCGCGGTTGGGATGCGGTTAGTCTCTAGAATTTGCACACTTTGAAATTTGAATTTTACTATGGCTATTATAAAATTGGGGCTAGACTCATTTTCCACTCAATTTTGCCCCCAGAACAAGAATATGAAGTTGAATTTTTAATATCACGCACAAATTTTGAGATATATAGAAATTACGATTATGTGCATTTCCGAAGCACATTTTGGGCACTTTTTGGGGTTGTTTCACTTATGGACAAATGATTTTTTCTATGTTCCTGCTTTTAATGTTGCTTCATTTCAAAACATGGCCTATATCCTATTTTCCTTTGTGTTTTTCCACATTATGTCTCTATTTATTACCTGTGAATGCTTGAGACACTTAGATCACTTGGGTGAGGTGCCTCCAGATATCTCATTCATCGAGTGATGACTAGGCCCCTAGGTTAGGTTATTATAAACATTGTATTAGAGCATGAGGTTTGAAAATATTTCTTAGATGTCTACACATACCCCGTAGCATAGAGTATCGTTCAAGGTGGTGAAGCATGCCATTATCTAGAATAAGAGGCTATGAGACGGTTTAGGAAAGTCATACCTTATTTCTTATTCAATATCATGCCTTAGAGCTAAGTAAGATTCTTCGCTAACTGACAAAGGGCTTTTGTTTCTTTTTAGATCATGCCACCTTGAAGAGCTCCCTACCAACGAGGAATGATGTGCTATCAAAATACATAATGTTTGATGCTTAAAACTTGTAGTTTTGTGTGTTTTCTAAGCGATGTTAGAAGATTTAATGTGTTTTCATGTTTGTTTTGCAGGATTATAGGATTGGCACTATTTTTGGGCTAAGTGTGCAGATTTTGCTGAAGTTAAGGTTTCACGAGACCTTTTACACCATAAGGACATTCTCAATAGAGTGAAAGGTGTCATAATATCTCCGCTTGAAAATATTTATCCCCGAATGTGATGGAAATACACTTGAAAAGAGAGATTAAGCAAATTTTTTGCCCAACATAAATGCATGGATGCAACATAAACATTACTTTTATAAAATCTCAAACTTATACATCAAATGCCATCAAACCATATTGACATAAGTAATTATGGATGTAAGAATGACATAAAGGGTTGCATTACATGACTTGAAACAATAGATAGAGAGGAAGCGATAAGGATATTGCTTCTTCATGTCCGCTTCAGCTTCCCAAGTAGCACTTTTGACTTGTTGATCCCTCTAAAGGGCTTTGGTAGATGCTACATCTTCATTCCTCAATCTCACCACTTGCCTATCCAATATCTCAATTTGAAAATTTTCATATGCTGTATCCTCCTCAATACCAACAACTTAAAAGGCACAATAGAGTTTTGATCACCTATACGCTTCCTCAACAAAAACAAATGAAATATAAGATGGACCATACTCATCTCAATAGACAACTCCTACTCATTATAAACCTTAACAATCCTTCTCAAGATCTTATAAGGATTTCCATACCTAGGGCTTAACTTTCCTTTCTTACAAAATTGAACTACAACCTTCATGGATGAGACTTTCAAATACACCCAATCATCAATACCAAACTCAAGGTCTCTCCACCATAGGTTGGAATAAGAATTTTGTATACTTTAGAATAATTAAACTACTTCCCTATTAACCTCACCATTTCCAAAGTTCCAAAGCCAAATCCGGACCTAAGAAAGCCATTTCCTCCACTTCAAACCATCTAATCGGGGATCTATAATGTTTCCCATACAAGGCCTCAAATGGTGTCATCCCAATGCTATAGGGATTGCTATTGTTGTAAGAATACGTAATAAGTGGAAGATGCTCATCCCAACTACCTTTAAATTCTAAAACAAATGCCCTAAGAATATCCTCAATAGTTTGAATGGTCCTTTCAGCTTGGCCATCCATTTGTGGGTGGAAGGTCGTACTAAGCTTGACTTTAGTACCAAGGCCTCTATGGAGAGGTCTACAAAAATGTGAAGTTAATTAAGCACTACAATCTTATATGATAGACAATGAAATCCCATACAATCTAACCAACTCATGGATATACAACCTAGTATAATTTTCTGCACAATAGGTTGTCTTGATCGGTAAGAAGTTAGCTGACTTTATCATCCTATCATCAATAGCCCAAATGGCATCAAAATACTTTTTAGTCTTGGGAAAGCAATCACAAAATCCATGTTGATCGCTTCCCACTTCAAAGTAGGTGTCTTAAAATCTTAGGCTAGGCCACCCAGCCTTTGACGTTTGGGTTTGACTTGTCAGTAATTGTGATATCTGTCTACCAACCTTGCAATGTCTTTTTTCGTACCACCCCACCAATATACTTCTATAGAATCCCTATACATATTTTTAGAACAAGGGTCAAAGGAATAGGACAAATTATGTGACTTCTTTAAAAATCAAGTCCCTCAACCAATCAACAATTGGCACACATAACCTACCTTAATGCCTAAGGATACCATCTTCTCTTGAGAGAAAACCTCTACCTTTCCCTCTTTCACCAATGCCTTCAATTAGGGTCAATGTCTTATTTGGGATTTGATCTCTTTGATCAAAGAAGATTTGGAGTCAGTTAGAACCACCATACCCATATTTTTGGCATCATTCAACCTAACCCCAATCTAGCCAATCAATGGACTTTCTTTGCCAATTCATTCTTACCATAACCAATATGAGCCATACTCTCCCTAGACACTCTACTTAGAGCATCAACTGGAACGTTAGCCTTACCCGGGTGTTAATGTACACTCATGCCATAATCTTTAAGGTGTTCCATCCACCTCCTTTGTCTCAAATTAAGATCTCTTTTGTTGAACACATATTGAAGACTATTTTGGTCAATGAAAATGTCTACATGAACCCCATACAAATAATGATGCCATATTTTCAAAGTAAATAACATGGCCACTAAGTCAAGATCATAGGTAGGATCATTATGCTTGTCAACTTTTATGCATCAGCACAACCCCCAAAACTGATTCTTGAAGCATCACAATAGACAATAAACCCTTCAAACCCTTCTGGTAACAAAATAGGAGTGGATGTAAGCTTGTTCTTTAAAGTTAGAAAACTATTCTCACATTCGCCGATTCAAAAATATTTCGCCTTACGTTGTGTCTACATTGTAAAAAGAGAAGCAATTGAAGAGCAACACTCAATAAATTTTTGGTAGTACCCTGCAAAGCCCAAGAAACTCCTAATATATGTTGCAGTCAAGGCCTAGACCAATTTCTGACCACTTCTGTCTTTTTAAGATCCACTTTAATCTCTTCACCCAATACTAAATACCCTAGAAATGCAACTTCTTTTAACCAAAACTCATATTTGAAAAACTTAGCAAGCTACTTTTCATCCCTTGAGATTTGAAACACTACTGCAATGACATCAACTACCATTTTTAGCATTTTTGACCAAATTACCATTTTGCCTTTCTTAAAAGTTGTCTTGACTCATTTTTGGTAAGTCTAAAATAAGGATTTTGAAAACCTTGTAAAAAGTTGGAGTTTTGCTAAAGAAAGAGTTTTAAAAGGTTTAAAGTTAAAATTTTTGAGTTTTGAGGTTATTTTGAGATTTATGCATTGGAATTTGTATAGGAGTGCCCAATCTGGTCTAGGAGAACTTGTATAACTAAAGTTGGAGTTAAAATGATGATTTTAGGTCCAAAGTTGCATTATTAGTTCATTTTGGATCCTAAGTTTGACGTTGGTCAACATTTCGAGTAAGAGGCTCGAATCAACATTTTTTTTATTCCAGTGGTTTAGAATAGTGAAAGTAACTCTAGAAATAGTTTCTTTGCAATTTTTAGAGCTTATGAGAATATTTTGAGTCTGAAACAACTTTAAATGATCTTTCTCAGGTTCTGGACCAAGAACGTTCCGAATTCGAATTCTGGCGATTCTGCTGAGTCTGGAATGTTGTTTCGGTAGGGTTTCATGTTTGGCTTGTGTTCATAAGGTTTAAAAAGAATCTCAAGGGTCCTATTCTTCCTTTTGTATGTTATGTATTTACTAGTTTTAACTATTTCTAGTGTAGGAGAAAATTGTTTTCCACGTTCGTGCATCAATATCCACATTCGCGGAGGTCAAATTGATAAGACTTCCATATTCGCGATAGAGGGTCCACATTCGTGGAGTTATAGGAGCTGAAATCCTCCAAAGCTCCTTGTTCACAGGTAAAGACTGCGTTCTCGGAGTGTAATGGTCTTGTTGACCTCAGTATTTGTGGATCCTTATCTGTGATCATAGAGTGTTATATACCGGTTTGTTTTAAAATGATGGGTTTTATTTTAATTTATCATTTTTTAACATTCCAAGATTCATTTTCAAGAGAGTTTTCAAGGTTTCTTGAGCCACAAGGATTGGGTAACAATTTTTTAACCTATTTGAATGATTCCATTGATTAATTTGTGTTTATAACTTATAACTTTGGATTATAATGGTGGAATTTGGGGATTTTTCGAACTTTGATTTATTAACTTTAAATGATAATTTCTCCCTCAACTTAGCTCTATTTTTGAAACGTTTTTCACCGTTGAGCTCCTTGTTAGTTAGGGAACTATTTTATGTATTAAATTTTAGACTTTGGTTACACTTTTTTTGCATGGGATTTTGACAATTTTACCCTTTTCTCTTAATTGATTAAATTTAGTACCATTAGATTCATTATGTGATTCTAATGCTATATTTGTATAAATATTGGTGATTCGGAGTATCGCAGAAAGAGGGAAGCATTGTATTTGACTTGAGTCGAGACTTTCTCTAAGGTAAGTGGACTTTTAACCTTTTATTGATTATGATTGATGAGTCATACTTACCTGTCTCTTAGTATATATTTGGTATATGTCCATGCTAATCTTCTTCCCTATAACATCCCCATAGTGTGAGTCCAAAGTCCCGCTTTCCCTTAGAATTATTTGTTACTTGCTTGTTGTTTAATTATTCTTCTGCAAGCAAGGATGTGCTATGCATTCATAAGTGGCTTGTTTGGGGTCACTTCAGGTTCGCCATCATGGTGTTACATTTAGTCCTTAGGCTTGGGTCATGACAGTCATGACCTCAACCTAGGTCATAGTCATGACATAATAGATGTGGAACCCAATGGTGCCAGATCTAAGTCTTTTGTTTATATCATAAGTACACATAAGGTAAATAAGCAATTAACATGAATAAGAAAGAAGAAATATAGTTTCAACATCATGCTAAAAAATAATGTCAAAAGCTTCCCAGTAAAGGAATTACATCGTTGTAACATTTCCAATCATGGCTCTGCATAGTAAAAATCTTTGCGGGATCTAGAAGATACTACTAGTTCACCCTCAAATAAAGGAAAGAAAGTGCAATAGTCTCAACATAGAATCATAAGTAAGAAAGTAAAGGTTTGTTCCCAAAGCATGAGAACTCACCAAGTCTTCAAAACCATGACTCAAAGCCTATCAAAAAAAATGATGAGTAGGTGCACCATTGTCTTCTACTTATGGCCAGATCATGCAGTCAAAGAGTGTGCATTAGTACGTAAAATATACTAAGTATATAGGAATGCAATGCATGAAAGAAGTGTCATAATTATAATAGCAATATGCATAGACACATCCTATAATATGAGTAAGATATGAATGAGCAATGCATCTTTAAAATCGTGGACGAAAGTATCATAGAATATTTCATAACCTAGTATACATACATATGTGGGAATTGGACCATAATCGACAATAACACCATGCAGATTATTACACAGAATCCCGATGTTTCCTTTAAACTAGAGAAAGAGTATTCTGCTTGTCAAGGTAGAATCTACCCTATCTTAATGGCTAAACCCCAGCACAGGGAATGTCATATATGGATCCACTAACATAATACCTTAGCGGCGCATAATCATAATCCTACGATGGCATGTAGTTATGCGATTGAAGATATTATATAAGGACTCTTAGGTCGAGTTCCCATAACCTTGCAATATATATAGACATCATCTTATTTCGTAATTAATCAAATCATACTTTCATAACTTGTAAAATATGTATCATGACCTAATAAATCATTTTGTATCAGATGAACTACATAACATACATGAAGTGTGGGTATACTCCCAATATTGTAAGCATAACATAACATTAGGGCCTTAGGTCACCCTCATAATAATAATATAAGCATATTTTTCATAATTGGGATCCCGTTCATCAAAACATATCGTAACATAGGAAGTAGAGCCAAATACAATTGCATGAACAATTGAAGTTAAAATCATGAAATTTAATAGAAACCATGTGAGGTTAATGCAATTGAAAAAAATTGAATTATACGTAAAGGTGCCCATATAAATTTCATAAACCCTAATCAAAATACACTTGAAATCCCTTGAAAGTCATGTAATTCATAATAATATATGTAGAATAAGGAAAATTAATCATGAAATATTTTTAATTCAAACAATTAAAGAGATATCATAGAAATTAATAAAATTCGTGCTTGAGTTTGGAAGAAATGTGAGTATGAGTTTGAGCTTGATGTATGGAAATGGTCCTTGGATGAAGCCCTACATTGATGAGGAAAACTCAAAAGAATTGGGGAGATTTGACCTTGATTGCCTTGATAGAACTGAAATACTATGCCATTTAATGAAGGATTCCTTTGAGAGGGAAAGACTTTGTATTTTGGAGTGAATTTGGGGTTGAATACGTTAGAATGAGAGTAAGGGTAGATTTAATAGCATTGAGGTTGTTAGGGTAGTTATTAGGGGAAAAACAACATAGATTAGAGATTAAACGAGTAAGAAATAATGAATGATCCCTTTATTAAAAATCTATCAAGCCTATCCATGAACAGTATCAACGAGTCGTAGCTTCACATATGGCTCATGGAACCCAAATTTAATCCAATTGAAAATTTTGGCCACTTGAAAGACTTTAGATCTCTCCTTACAAAACCCTTTTTATGACATTCAATTATATTTATAGGTCATTAACACACCTTGCATTATGAACCCATACTTAGAAAAAAATTTCACCATGCTGGCCTCAATTATTAATCGTATATATGATATGTAAAACAAATTACATTTTGTATGTTAGCCTTATCCTTTACCTTAGCACAGGCAAATTTTGAATTTACAAGGCCCATTTTACAATCACCATGTGTCATCATTACAAGTACGACCAATTATTTGCTTTCGTGGTTTGACTTAAAAAATTTCAGAATCCTTTAGAAGGACTCACCTGATACCAATACACCTATCTATGACTCGTGGTTTCGACCATGAGCGGTAGATAGGATCATATAACTTGTCTAACCCACTTTTCCTGCAACTTTTCCATTTTGAATATTCTTAACATATGGGGTGTTACACTTTCTTTCTAACCTCAATATGTGTAATGCTGCTCATAGCTAATCTAGTAACTTCATCAGCCATAATGTTTGCTTTTCTGGGGTGATATATTACACTTATATCATAATCCTTTAGAGGTTCCAACCACCTTTTTTTTCCTTAGGATCAAATCTCATTGGCTAAAACACATATTTCAAACTCTTTTGATAAGTGAATATGTCAACAATCACCCAATGGAGGTAATAACGCCAAATCTTCAATACAAATACCATGGCCACTAATCAAGATCATGGGTTGGGTAGTTTTGCTCATGCACCTTAATTTTCCTTGAGGCATAGTGAATAACCTTCCTTTGTTGTATGAAAATAAAACCCAAACCTATATGTAAGGTATCACAATAGCAACACATTCATCTGAACCTTCAACCAAAGTCAAAATAGAGGATAATATAAGACGATCCTTCAACATTCAGAAGATTTTCTCACATTAATCTGGACATTACAAATTCACCTTTTTTTTTTGTTCAACATAGTGAAAGTTAAGACAATGAAAGAAAATCCTTCAATAAATCTTGTGTAGTATTTTGTCAAAATCAAAAAGCTCCTAATGTAAGAAAGAGAAAATGGTCTAGGCCAATTCTTTACCTCCGTCTTTTTTGCACCCACCATAATATCATCACCCTAAATAGTAAGGCCAAAAAAAGCCACCTCATTTAACTAAAACTCATAATTTCTAAACTTGGCCAAAAGTTGCCTATCCCTCAATATTTGCAATGCAATCTGCAAGAGTCCTCATATTCCTTCATATCCAACGAATAAACCAATATGTCATCTATAAAAACAACCACGACTATGTCAAAATTAGGCTTGAAGGCCCTGTTCATCAAGTCCAAAGGACATAATAAATAATTTAAAATGACCATACAGGGTTCTAAATGCTATCTTCTAAATGTCACAATCGATCACCCTTAATTAGTGATACTAGATCGAAGTTCGATTTTGGAGACTTGTTTTTTGTGGTGAATTTTTTCAGTTGACTATAATCCACACATATCTAAACTGAACCAACCTTCTTTCTCATAATAACACGGGAGAACCCTATGGCAATACACTTGGCCTTATAAATCTATTGCTAAGTAAGTCCCTCAAATTACTCTTTTAATTTTTTTAACTCTGCCAAGGCCACTAGATAAAAAGGTATGAAAATGGGTTGAGTATGAGGTAGAAGATCAATGCCAAAGTCAATTATCCTTTTGGAAGGAATACAAGACAAGTCATTGGTGAATTCATTAAAAGTAGGTACCAAACTAAAAATAGGAATGTTCTGACTACATTTCTAACCCAAACTAAAAATAGGAATGTTCTGACTACATTTCTAACTAGGACAACATGGTATATGTACCCCATAGAAATTAATTTCCAAGCCTTGGTATAGGAAATGAACTTACCCTTAAATATCAAATTAGTTCCCTTCCACTTAAGAATAATTCATTAGGGGTATGGAATTTGACCCTACGAGTTCTACAATCAATTAAGGCATATGATGCATGCAACTAATCCATATCAAGAGTAACATCCAAATCGTTCATTTAAAGTTCACAATGATAACAAGGAAAAACTCTATGCCAAACCGGCATGGGACAATTTTTATAGACTTTCATGGCTAAGATTGACTCACTGACTAGAGTATAGACTGAATATAGATCTAACAAAACATTGGGAGACATATCAAATATTTTGGAGAGGTAAGGGGTAAAATAGAAAATTTTATACTAGGGCCATGTAAAGCATAAACATCTTGGGAAAAGGCCCTTAACATACCTATAACCATATCGAGAGACTCCTATACCACTTTTCTAACATATAGAGCATTTAACACATTAACCACTTTCTTGATGAGCTTGGGCACCTTTTTGCACTTTTCCTCTTTGAGCTACTTATCCTTGAGGAAACCCTCCTCTTCCCTTGTAGGCAACACCAGGACACTCACAAATCTTGTGCCCCATCTTCCCACAACCAAAACAAGCACCCATACCTCTTAAGAAATCACCACCATGGTTCCTTCTACTCTTTGATAGAAAGATAGAACCATTACACTTAATACCTTTACCTTCAACCTTAGGTTTGTTAGGTAGGAGAAACCTTAAATGACCCTTGTCTTGTTGGCCACCACCACTAAATTTAACATGTGAGAATCACACTAAAAAATGAGCCATCTTATACTCCCTGATTTCATCTTTTTAAGATTCTCACTGTCAATTTAGCATTGTGGTTCTATACTTCGTTGACACCAAGTGTGAAATACCACAAATTAACTTTTTAACGTAGGGTCTAAGATCAGCCATAAAAGAAGGTGCATACTTGGACAACTTAGTCAGCTTGAGGGAATACTCCCTCACACCCATGTTTCCTTTCTTAAGATTCATAAACTCAATCACTTTAGTAACCCTCAACTCAAGTGGGAAGAAATGATCAAGAAATATGTCCTTGAATACCTCCCAACAGATAAGACCCTTATTAATTCTTTCGAATATCCATTGTGTTAACCAAACATAAGCAACTCCCTTGAGTTTGAGCCACCAAATTTGCCTTCTCCTTGAATGATACCCTCATTATCTCCACCAGCTTTTAGACCTCATCGATGAAATCTTGTGGATCTTTATAGACCTTAGAATCATAAAACACTTGAGGAATCATTCTTTCAAAGTCTCTCACCCTAGAAGACGGGGTAGGAGGATTAGGAGAAAAATGGCACCTAGATTTGTTTAGTAGCCATTACTTGGGCTAACATAATAAGTGCGGTATGGAATTTTGCAGTAATCATGTGGTAGTCTAGAGGTAGTTGTGGAGTTTGAGGAGCTGGAGGAGCTTGTTCCTTGCTAGCATCAACACCCTATTTCAATGGTACACGATGCGGAGACATTATTTTAAATTTTCAAGGAAAATTGTTAGAGGAGAAGAGTCTTAGGTCTTATCTTAGGACACAAAAAGGATCACAAAAGAAAATGAAGATTTCCTAAATGTCTTATAGCCTCCTATTCATGGATGTGCTGCACTTCACGCCTATGAACAAGACTCTACTACTGTAACACCTCCCAATATGACTTGGAAAGACCTTCTGATATATTTCTTGAATATAATGAAATCTACGTCTTATTTTGCAAATCTAACTTCGTATTCATTTCATGAGAAAACATTGTGTAGGGAAAAGGTTTCCTTTTATTTTAGGTAACCCATATAGAAAAATAATTTTTTGATGAAGTTGCATAAAACAGACCGGTCCGAGATAGAGGAGTATCGTGCCCCTATTTCCACGTAGAGAAAAATTTTTATGTTTCATTTTAAGGTAGAAAAGTTAATTATTAATTAACCCAACAACTTTATATATGCAAATCCTCAAAGATTTCCCTATTTTTAGACCTAAACCTCTCTCCAAACAATCTCAACCCTACTAAACTTCTCTTTAAAATCTTCTGCCATATTGTTCCATATTTCTTGGGTAACAAACTTACTGAAATGAACCCAAAAAGTGCCCGCAAATGCGCCTTGGAAGTGCACAGAATCATAATTTTCATAGATCTCAAGATCCATGCATCATATAGAAAATTCAACTTCATATTATTGTCCAGGAATCATATCCGTGCATCAATTTCCTGAATAGATCCGTGTATCTATTTCCCAAAAATCGAATCCCCTATATCCTTATCTATTCCACTCTATTCAAGTCTAAGTACCAACTATAAGCCCCCTATGTGATTTCATGTCTAAGTTCAACCCATGACATTTGCATAGATTCATGCTTAAATTGGCACGTTCATGATGATTTTACACTTATGTTGAGATTTTTGAAATAATGTTTAAGTGCATTATTGCATCCTTATGGGGGCTGCAATTGTCTTGTTTACATTTCTCATACACCTTTCTTTGACATTCGGGGATGAATATTCCGGGGGAGGGAAGATATTGAAACAACCCCAAAAATTGCCTGAAAATGTGCCTCAAAAGTGCCCAGAATTGTAATTTTCATATATCTCAAAATCTATGCGTTTAATCAAAAATTTGACTTGATATTATTGATCAGCGAGTCAAATTGAGTGGGCAATGGGTATAACCCCAATTTTTGAGCAAACGAATCACAATTTTAGTTTCCCAAAAATCGAATTCCGATGAGGTTTCCACGCTTCTAACGCGACATGCCAAGGGCATGCCTCAGTGTAATTTTTGTGCAATTTTTCACTTCGGCCCAAGGATTTATGGACTTGGGCCTAAGTCTTCTCAAATGTGAAAATACATATACTTAGCCATATTTTACCCTCATATCATTCAAGATATTCGCTAATACTCACTCAAACACTTAGGCTCATATTTCACTCCAAATTTCAAATCTCAAAACTCATCTGGATCTTAAGGTTCTGATTCAAGCTTCAAGTATCCATCTTCAATATTCTTCAATAATTCTCCAAAGTCAAGGTATGTGAGCTTCATTCATGGATTCCTTCCACCTATTATGCACAAGCTTCCTTTTTACTTAAATTGCGTGATTTCAAGTTGATTTAATTATGGGTCTTACTTATTATGAATTAGAGTATGAACTATATTGGGGTTTCATGAAATTGTGACTGTTTCACCATATTTTGAGCAATGAATCAATGACCCATTGTTGGATTTGCTGAAGGGTTTTGACGTATGTTACTTGAGGGTGTTATCAAGTATTGATAGATGGTTTTATAATAGATTTTCTTGCATGATTTCATCCCTAAATTGCATTGCTTTACACTGGCTCAACATACCTTCTAGGTATTTGATAAAATGTAAGGTTATAGTTGCTTGAGGAATTAAAGGTTCAATTCATGTCTTATGAGTTGAATGACTTTATGATGATGAAAGGAATGTATGTATATGATATTCTTCTATAATATTGTTGGAAAATAACCATGCCCTATTCAGGGGGATAAGAGATCGGGTAACCATATCGAGGGGTTTGTACCTTGATAACCGGGTTGAGGGGTTAGTAACTCCTTCACCAGTGGTGGTAGGGTGTGACTATCCACCAACCAAGTACCTCAATCACCATGAGTGGTAGGGTTCGACGATCCATCAAACAACCAAAGGGGTTTGTACCTTGGTAAGTTATGGGTTCTATAATGTTGGTCTCTTCACACTTGTATTATGTTCTGTGCAAGCATGATTTACTTCAAGCAAATACCATATATGTCATATTATTATATGCTCATCTATTGCCTAACTATGCCTTTTGACTAAGTTGCCTATCAATTGTTGCATTGCATCCTACATACTTAGTACTTTAAAATATACTAACACATGCTTTAAGCCTACATTATATCACCATGTAGGGACCGAAGCCCCACTTGATCATCCACCTCCACGTGGCTAGTAGACTTCTCTCAAGCTGGTTGGTAAGTCCTCTATTTTGGGGACAATGTCTATGCTCTTATGTTGTACTATGATCCTCTTTATTTATTGGATATTTTCACTATGAGGATGAGCCCAGATGCTTGTCTTGGCCCCTACCATGAACTATAGTTAGAGGCATCATTGGACATATTGTGTATAATGATATAAGCTTTGAGTCTCCCTTGACTCTTGATGTTTATGATATGAAAGAAATCCCTTATCCCTGGTTATCCCTATTTACTATCTCTTATTGTCATTATATTGCTTCCATGACCAATGATGTGTAACGATGTTCTAAGAGGCTTGCTTGGGGTCCCTTGAGGTTCCCCTTTCACCATGTCACGTCTAGGCACTAGGCTTGGGCCGTGACAAACTTGGTATCAGAGCACTAGGTTGTTAATGGTCCTTGGCGTCCAACATACCACATGGATTAGAGTCTTGTTCATGGTTGTGTTGTGCACCACAACTACTATTAAGAAGCTATGCAATGTTTTAGGAAATATTTCCCTTTTTCTTACTCTATCTCATGATATAGAAATTGAGGTTAGGTTTTACCCTCTAATGACTGTATCATGCCTAACACAAGAAGAAGAAGAGCCTGTACAGCCAAGGAGCAACCAACTCATGGTGAGCTCTAGGATGCTCTCACTTTTCTTGCACATGTTATTGCTAATCAGGCAAATCATGGGGCCTAAGCCCCTCATGTTCCTACACCAGTATCTCAAGTGAGACACTTCATGAGGATGAATCCCCCAGAATTCTATGGGTCAAAGGTGGATGAGGAACCTTGATGAGGTCTACAAGGTTTTAGCTACTATAGGTGTTAGATGTGAAGAGAAGATGGAGTTGGCGGCTTACCAACTCAAGGGGGTAGCGCAAATATGGTTTAATCAATGGAAAGAGGAGAAGGGAATAAATAATGTGGTGTTTTGGGAGGAGTACAAGGTAGCTTTTCTTAATTGGTTCTTCCTTCTTAAGCTTAGGGAAGCCAAATTGGTGGAGTTTATAAATTTGAGACAAGGGTTCTTGAGTGTGTGGGAGTATGCCCTCAAGTTCAACCAACTCTCTAAATATGCTCCCCACTTGGTTGCTAACCCAAGGTCTAGAATGAACAAGTTCTTGATGGGTGTGTTCGATTTGGTGAGTGACGAATGCCGGTCCACTATTTTGATTAGTGACATGGATTTATCCCATTTAATGACCTATGCCAAACAAATGGATGAGGAAAAGTTGAGGAAGAGGAGGAGTAATGAGGCCAATAGGGCCCATTTTTAGGGTAGGTTCCAGAGTCAAAAGGGTGACCAGTTCCATCAATGCCAAGGGCTTTCTCATGCTTCTAATAAGGGATTTTCCAATGAATTCCCTAGGGTACAAGGTATTGGTGGTGTGGTTCCTAGTAGTGTGTGTTCAAAATGTGGTGGAGCTCATGGGGGCCCATATTTGAGAGACACAAATGCATGTTATGGATGTGGGGAAGTTGGTCACAAAAAGATTGATTTCCTTCGTAACCGCAACAAGGGTAAAGAGGTTCGTACACAAGGTACAAATGTGGTTCCTCTAGGGAGAGGTGGTCAACAAGGTGGTGCCCCAAGGCATAATCGATTTTATGCTTTGTATGGGATATAAGGGGTAGATGAGGTGTTTGATGTCATCATCGGTATGTTAAGTGTGTTTGATTTTGATGAGTATGCATTGATTGATTCGGGTGCCGCTCTTTCTTTTGTTATCCCCGTTGTTGCCAAAAAGTTTCATGTTAAACCCTTATTGTTGTGTGAGAATTATGAGGTGTGTACTCTTATTGGTGCATCTATTGTTGCTATAAAAGTGTAAAGAAATTGTCCCGTTTGCATTTTCATAAGATTTTGCCTTGTGATCTTTTTGAGTTAGATATGGTTGATTTTGATGTCATTCTTGGGATGGACTGGTTGCATGCATACTATGCCACTATTGATTGTAGAAACTGTAGGGTCAAATTCCAATTCCCAAATGAGCCCATTCGTTAGTAGGAGAGTCATTATTTATTTGTCAAGGGTAGATTCATCATCTCTTGCATTAAAGCCCGTAAGTTGATCACTCAAGAGTGTCTTTATCACCTTGTGAGTGTTAGGATGTGGAGTCAAAAGTCCTTCCCATAGAGTCGATTACGGTGGTAAATGAGTTCCTTGATGTATTCTCTATTGACATTCTCGGTGTTCCTCCCGAAAGGGAAATAGATTTTGGTATAGATCTCCTTCCCAATACTCAACCCATTGAGGGATTTGTTGGAAAAGGGTTCACTAGGCCTAGCCAATCACCTTGGGGTGCTCTGGTGTTGTTTATGAAGAAGAAGGATGGGTCCTTAAGAATGTGTATTGACTGCTAACAACTCAATAGGGTCACCATAAAGAATAAGTATCCTCTTCCAAGGATTGATGATTTGTTTGACAAATTCAAGGGGCTAGAAACTTCTCTAAGATTGATCTTCGGTCCGAGTACCATCATGTAAAGGTGAGGGAGTGTGATATTCCTAAGACGACCTTTCTAGCTAGGTATGGGCATTATGAGTTTGTTGTGATGTCCTTTGGGTTGACCCATGCACTTGCCATCTTCATGGATCTTATGAATACGGTTTTCAAACCCTACCTTGATTCATATGTTGTGGTCTTCATTGATAATATTTTGATCTATTCATGTACTGATGAGGAGCATATGGGTCATTTAAGGGTGGTGCTACAAAGATTGAGGGAGAGAAGTTGTATGCCAAGTATGAAATATGTGAATTTTTGTTAAAAGAAGTTACCTTCCTAGGTCACGTGGTGTCAGGTGATGGTATTAAGTTGGAGTTTAAAAAGACAGATGTGATTAGAAATTGGCCTAGACCATTGACTCCGTCGGATATTAGGAGCTTCTTGGGCTTGGCAGGTTACTATTAGAGGTTTGTGAATGGTTTCTCTTCTATTGCTTCTCCTATGACCAAGTTGACTCAAAATAAAGCCAAATTTGTGTGGACCGATGAGTGTGAAGAGAGTTTCCAAAATTGAAAGATAAGCTTGTGTTTGCTCCTATATTATCACTACTGGAAGTGCTAGAAGGATTTGTTGTATATTGTGATGCTTCTAGAGTTGGTTTGGATTGTTTGTTAATGCAAAATGGTAAGGTGATAGCCTATGTTTCTAGGAAACTCAAAGTACATGAAAAAGGTTATCCTACTCATGATCTTAAACTAGCCACCGTGGCATTTGCATTAAAGATTTTGCATCATTATTTGTATGGGGTACATGCTGATGTGTTCACTAATCAGAAGAGTCTCCAATATGTATTCACTCAAAAAGATCTCAACTTGAGACATAGAAGGTGGTTAGAACTTATTAAGGATTATGATATGAGTGTGCATTATCATCCCAGTAAGGCCAATGTGGTGGCCCTTACTTTGATTAGAGTGTCCATGGGAAGCTTAGCATATGTTGATATGGTGGCAAAGGGGTGGATAGAGAGGTCCATCGGTTGGCTATATCGGTAGTTAGGTTGGAAAAGGTTGATAATGGTGTTGTTGTTGTTGTTGATGGTTCTAAATCTTCATTGGTTGAGGAGGTGAAAGCTAAATAAGATCTTGACCCTGCTTTGATAGAATTGAAGGCATTGGTAAAAGATGGTAAGGTGGAGGTTTTCTCCCAAGGGGGAGATGGTGTCCTTAGATACCAAGGTAGGTTATGTGTGCCTTGTGTTGATGGCTTGAGAGAAAAGATTCTTAATAAAGCTCATGGTTCTTCTTACTCTATTCACCCTAAGTTTACTAAAATGTATTGAGATTTGAGGGATGTGTGTTGGTAGGGAGGTATGAAGAGGTATATTGCTAAATTTATGTACGATTTCCATAGTTGCCAACAAGTCAAGACCGAACATCAAAGATAGGGTGCCCTAACCTAAGACATAGAGATTCCTACTTGGAAGTGGGAGGAAATTAACATTGATTTTGTGGTTGGGTTACCTAAGACTAGAAAGGGTTTTGATTCCAATTTGTGTTGTGGTTGGTAGGATGACAAAATCGATTCATTCTCTGTCAATTAAGACTACATATAGGGCTTAAGCTTATGCTAGATTGTACATTCATGAATTGGTGAGATTGCATAGGGTGCCCTTGTCTATCATATTAGATCATGGTGCTCAATTTACTTCACATTTTTGGAGGTCTTTTCGAAGGTTTGGTATAAGAGTTAAACTTAGTATGGCCTTTCACCCTTAAACGGATGGTCAAGCCTAAAGAACTATCTAAAATCTTGAGGATATGCTTATGGCTTGAGTGTTGGAGCTTAAGGGTATTTGGGATAATCATCTTCCATTGCTTGAGTTTGCCTATAAGAATAGTTATCACCTAGCATCGGTATGGCTCCTTTTGAGGCTCTCTATGGTAGACATTGCAGATCACCGGTGGGGTAGTTTGAGGTTGGAGTGATGGTGTTTTTAGGATCGGATCTAGTTATGGAGGCTCTTGAGAAGGTTAGGATGATTATAGAAAGGTTGAAGATGGACCAAAGTCGCCAAAAGTCCTATGCCAATGTGAGGAGAAGGGATCTTGAATTCAAAGTTAGTGATTGGGTCTATTTGAAGGTGTCACCGATGAAGGGTGTGGTTCATTTTGGTAACAAGGGAAATGGACTCCAAGGTATGTGGGTCCTTATAGAGTAAAGAGGAGGATTGACAAGATACCTTATGAGTTGGAATTTCCTAGTGAAATGAATTTGGTTCATCCGGTCTTTTATGTATCCATGCTTAGAAATGTGTGGGAGACCATAATGCTATTGGGCTTCTTAATATTGTGGGTGTTTTTGAAGACAATTTTACTTATAAAGAGGTTTCTGTTCAAATTTTTGATAGACAAGTGAAAAGGTTGAGGAATAAGGATATGGCTTCTGTTAAGGTCCTTTGGAGGAATCAATAAGTTGAAAGTACCACATGGGGGGCCGAAGCGGACATACAAGAGCGATATCCTTATTTGTTCTATTGTATTCAAGACTTACAAGAGTGATATCCTTATTTGTTCTACTCTATTCAAGCCTAAGGTGCTAACTCTAAGTCCTCTATGTGATTTCAAGTCTAATTTTATCCCATGACATTTGAATACATTCATGTTTATATTGACAAGTTCATGATGATTTTACACTTATATGGAGATTTTTGAAATAATACTTAAGTGCATTTTTGCATCCTTGTATGGGCTAAAATATTCATGTTTATGTCTCTCATATACCTTTCTTTGACATTTGGGGACAAATATTCCCAAGGGGGAGTTATTGAAATGACCCCAAAAAGTGCCCAAAAATGTGCCTCAGAAGCGTTCGGAATCGTAATTTCCATATATCTCAAGTTCAAGCATGATATCAAAAATGTTACTTCATATTCTTGTTTAGGAGTCAAATTGAGTGGGTAATGGGTCTAACTCTGATTTTAGAGCAAAACGAATAGCAATTTCAATTTCCCAATAATCGAATTCCAGTAAGGTTTCCATGCCCCTGACTTAACTCGCCAATCGCGTGCCTCAGTTTAATTTTTGTGCAGTTTTACACTTCTGCACAAGGCTTTTGGGTCTTGGGCCTAAGTATTAACATATGTGAAAATACCTATACTTACCCATATTTTACCCTTATATCAATCAAGACATTCTCGAATACTCACTCAAACACTTAGACTCATATTTCACTCCAAATTTCAAGTCCCAAAACTCATCTGGATATTAAGGTTCTCATTCAAGCTTCAAGTTTTCATCTCCAATCTTCTTCAAGTATTCCCCAATGTCATGGTATGTGGGTTTCATTCATGGGTTCCTTTCATCCATGATGCCCAAGCTTCCGTTTTACTTAAATTGCATGATTTCAAGTTGATTTACTTATAGGTCTTACTTATTATGAATTTGTCTATGAATTATATTGTTGTTTCATGAAATTGTGACTATTTTACTATGTTTTGAGGTATGAATCTACGACCCATTATGGGACTTGATGATGGATTTTGATGTATATTGCTCGAGAGTATTACCAAGTATTGATGGATGATTATAAAATGAATTTTCTGACATGATTTCATCCCTAAATTGCATGGCTTATCAAGTGTTTAATAAAATGTCCAGTTATAGTTTCTTGAGGAGTTGAAGGTCATATGCATGTCTTATTAGTTGAATGACTTTATGATGATGAAAGGAATGTATGTATATGATATTCTCCTATATAGTGTTGGAAAGTAAACATGCCATACTCGAGGGGGATAAGTGTCACGCCCCAAAGTCCCGTTAGGGTGGACTGGCACCCATTGCCGATAGTGCTTAGGAGAACCAACCTGTATCTATGTATTTTCTATACATACTATAAGGGGGTTTCTACGTTTGACATGCCTTTAAGAATATAAATTGTGATAGCAAGTCGAAAGAAAATGCATATGACTAGGCCTTTGGGGCCCCTGTGTCTATAGTATGAGGCATGACTTCACTTTGCTTTACATAATCTATAAAACCTCTAAATAAAGAAAAACATCTGATAAGGGTCGGGATAGGCCCCGCCTCAACAAACTATACAATAAATACATGTAAGCTCTAGACATGTACAAAACCCTGAAGCAACCTGGAGGTTGGTGATAGTAGCTGAATATCTTGTAGTCATACTGGGGAGATCTACTAACACCTGTACCTGTAGCATGAAATGCAGATC
>JAOTQR010073622.1:0-13136 GCA_025774065.1 Solanum ossicruentum | reverse complement strand
AATTTAGTATATGTTTTATATTATATTATATTATATTATATTATATTATATTATATTATATTATATTATATTATATTATATTAAAAGTAGATAGTTTTTCACTTTGAAGGATTGTGACTTTTTTGAAATTTTTTTTTTGAAGAGTTGTGACATTTTCGAATGATTGTGATATTTTCAAAGGGTTTGTGACTTTTTTGAAGGGTTGTAATTTTTTCAAAAAATTCTATTTTTTTTTTTTTTTGAAGAGTTATGACTTTTTCGAGGGTTGTGACTTTTTCAAAAAGTTGTGACTTGTTTAAAGGGTTGTGACTTTTCCAAAGGGTTGTGACTTTATCATAAAATTGTGACTTTTGCGAAGAGTTGTGACTTTTTCAAAGAGTTGTGACTTTCTGAAGTGTTATAACTTTTTCAAATAGTTGTGACTTTTTCATATGGTTGTGACGTGTTCAAATGATTGTCACGGGCTAAAGTATCATTTAATCAGAAGCGACGTCTTTTGAGTTTTTTAACTTGGATTATTTATTTGATTTTAAAAATGTTGAATTATTTTTTCAAGAAAATAAGAATTATGTGAGAGTGCCACGTAGGTGGGTCTGACATTCACTTATATATATATATATATATATATATATATATATATATATATAGTTATTTTATTTTTTTGTGTAGCTAATTAAATTCATCTTTTAAATTCTACTTTTATAAATAGCTAGAATTAGTATAATCTAGTCAATAATTAATGGACAAGTCTTAGTGGGTTCATCATCTGGTTCTTGAAAAGAGTCACTTGCATATATACTTGTGTGTGCATTTGGACGAAATAGATATGCTGACGTTTTTGGTACACTAATATCTATGTTTTCCTTATAAAGAAAATGACAACAAATCACACTTGTCAATCAAGTTGAAGAAAATCCTTAGCCTTGGTTTGAAGGAATATGGATCATCAAGATAATCTACTGTGTACAAGCATATTTTATTTCATCTGAGAAAAAATAAATTGGAGTGAAACTGATTGAAAACAAAATATAAAAATGTAGGATGAAAAATTAAAGGACTAGAAGTGTGCTTTCCATTTTGCTCAACTCAAAAGCTTGAATGATTCTGTTGTGCATCAGAGCAGTAGACGACATTAGGTAGGACAATCAATGGTGGTTTTGAAAATTTGTTCAAATCTTGCTCCATACATATTTCAATAGCCAGCTCCAACAAATGCTCAAATTGGATGACAACTCTTGAGGGAGAAGAAGATGCATGCGTTGTATTAGAACCTAAGCTAGTTATTAACTGTAAGCTTTCTGAATACTTTGCTTAGTTTATCACTACTCTTTCATCCATTGACGTTTATGTATTGATACCACCGTCTGAAGTCAAGATTCATGGATGAAAAAGTGAATGACCTTACTTGTGTAGGTGAAGAATAAAGAAAATTTAAACATTTCAGGGCCCAGTAATTAGTTGGTAAACCATCCTTGTCTAAAGTTTGGTAACAAATGTAGTATTACTAGCCAAAAAGCTTTCTGTAATTTGTTCTGAACAAGTTTTACTCTGCTATATTGTAATCTGGTTTGTGAATTATGGCTTAAAGAACTTCACAGCCTTGTGAACTTTGACTTTTACTTCTGATGTAGTGTTTTGATTGAGTGGTATGCTTCTCATATATGGTACTCTATGTTTGTTTATATTAATGATCCTCTTTCTTAAAGGTGGAATTTCTAGAAAATTGTCTATATGGAATGCAATTAAAAATTTAAAGGCAAAATAACCTGCTAAAATGTGAATAAGTGATTGTCCGATAATGTGATGAATCTGAACAATCTTTCCTTTCCTTATCCTTCTAATGGAGTTCCATTTTCACACTCCAAGAGGTCTCCTAAACCATGGATAAGGAGTCTGTTTCAATTATACGATGAGAAATGCCTATCCAGGAAGAAAGATAGAAATCACTTCTGTAAGTAGGTTAGTAGTGCCAATAGTCCTCCTTCCTTTGACACCTACTATATTCCCAACACAAAATAATGTAGCAGAGTTTGGCAAAGAGTTGCCTCTAGAAGCCCCACATGTGTTACATTCAAACCATCAACATGGAGGAGGTCAGTAATTTAATTCTACCGCGAAGGAGTATCCTCGTAAAAATTACCATCTATAAGATTAATTGACTTTGTCTAACACAACATATCTACAATAACTTACTATCTCTAGGCATAGTTAGATAGGTTTTTGTTGCATTGCATCTTCTGTTTCTCATCTATATTTCTCTTCTTATTTCTTTACTCTTTCCCTGTAATTTTAAGTTGTTGTAACCCTATCCACTAATTAATATAGTGATCAGTTAATTGTTATTAAGTTTGTTCTGTTGATGCTTTCACCTACATGTCTTTTAATGGAGGACCTACAATGACTCAAAGATCTCGTTGATGGATCTGTGAGGAAAGTAACGACTTCCTTTGAGAAAATGTTACTGCAGGTAGCAGGTACAAAAGCTCATGACTCACTAATGGCAATAGCCCACTCTCATGCATAGGCCAGCAACTGTGGAATTTGGACGATTTTGTGGAGAGCATCCAGATGCTTGGATATTCAAAGAGGAGCGCCAGTTTCACTATGGAATTATTCTATATCAACTGGAGCTGCATCGATAATTGTTTTGGAATTAACAATTGATCGAGTAGTTGCATTTTGTAGAGAAAGCAAGGGTTTATATCAGCCTAACAGTTCTTGAATTTGCTTAAGACCGTCCAGCGTAACTCAGCCAAGTAACCAAAATATCAGACTTACAGGGTCGTTTAGAAGCCATAGCCAACTAGACAGATGACATTTCGGATGAGTTACATTGTGTCACGTACCGAGAGGATACCTTAAGCGTGGTCGGCTTAAAAATCATCGTTGGCCTCCAAGAGAACTACTTGATCTCATCACTCATTCAATCATCTGTGGAAAGACTTAAGCGAAAGCAGTAAACACATGTGTGGGCTATCAACAACAACATGAAAAGGTAGAAATAATATTAAAGAAAAATAACTCATCGTAACATCCAATCATAACTCTATAGAGAGAAATAGTTTTCAAAGAAACCAGACCCTAATACATCATCTGACTGTGTCTATAAAGCCTATAATATTATCATGCAGTGTCAACGACATGTCCATGGCAACCTCAAAGAACTTAAAAGTGCTCAACATCAAAAGTAAATAAATATGTGGATTCCTCTTAGTACAAGAAGGTCTCACCAAACAATGAGAATGCACAAAACCTTCAATGGGTCGCCTGCTGAGGATTTATCACACTTGTATCTGCATCATGAAAAGATGTAGCATAAATAGCGTCAGTAAATGGAATATATAATTTGTAAAATGAAAGGAAGAACATACATCAAGAAACTCAACTCAAAACTCAACTCAAGACTCAACTTAGCATCAACATAATATGTAAGTTTGAAAATAAACAATGCTTTCATCAGTTAAAAGTATGTATACGCAACACCATGAAACACCATGAACTAATATGAAGTGATGTAATGGCACATCCATCCAGTACCTTGCCAGGATAAAGGACATCAACATCAATGGATCTAAGCATCAAAGTCCTCTTTTGAGACAAAAGAGGCTAGGCCTCTATCTCATGTTAGCTACATAGTTCATGGGATTTTAGTTAATTATACTATTATCTACAGCGGTGCTCAATATTACTCCCATAATATGTACTCATATTAACATCATCATCTAGTCTCGTAGGACTTAAATTAGAACATCAAACTCATATCAAAACTTCATTTTTATCATCATCATCTTTTTGCATTAATCTTTAAAACATTAATTACATCATCATTAAAACATCATGCTTAAAACTTTGTTTTTTTATCAAACTCATTTAAAATATGCATTGTTTCATGTAAAAACAATTATTATTTTATGTATGAAAAATCATGTATCTCTACGTCAACTCATGCATGGAATATCATAAGTATCAACTTAATTAGGGTTCATGCGAATGAATACATAAATGTAGATCTCAATCATCTACCCAACTCATGAATATCATCAATAAGCAATTAAATATATATAAGATACTCCAGAAAATATCAATCAACTCAAGGACTTATTGGGTTAGATCAAGACTCAACTTTGGACTCAATTTTGAAGAATTAACATATCAGGCGTGTGGACAAACTCAATTCAATATTGTGAATGGCCTTATAAACCTAGAACATGAATATTACAATCAAAACTAGAAGAACAATGCTCAAATGCTTAAACCCTAGCCCGTTCTCCTTTTCCTTTTGCTCTTCAAAAGATACTAATCGTAAATAGGGAGAAAAGGATCGTGGGGGTACTGTTAAGGTCTCCAAATAACTCTAAACAATGAGGTTTCAATTAGGAAAAGGATAGAAACAGATAGAACAGTCCTTCATCAAACTGTTGGACTAAACCATAAAGCTCTGTCTTTGGGTTAGGTCAAACTACTGCTCATAGGTTGTGGTTTCATGAAAGACCTAGCAAAATAGGTCTAGATCTACCACCACCTTTCTATGGGTCGTTGAATGGAATATGGATCGTGGAACCCTTTCTTAGACCAGTCCGACACTTAGAAATTTTGTAGGGTTTTAGGAACTTCAAGCCCTTCCATGGATTTGTAAAAGGTTGCATGGGTCGTAAAGATGCTTCGTGGAATCTAGTGCACACTATAGCAGTTACTGAACTATGGCACTTGACTCTACAATCTTATCTGTGACTTATAAATCAATTTTCGACTTCTAAGATTTCGTAGGTAGGACTTTTGAGGATTCAAATTCACTAAGTGTCAGGGTTAACCATGAGGCCTATCTACTTACCGTAGAATCATTTACGTGCAATAGAAGACCTTTTTTGGTCATTGATAGTGATAAAAATTCTCAAATTCTTCTGGACTTCCTAACTTAGATTATTTTAGGGGATGTTATAGAATGATGGCGAGGATTTTTGTTTCTTGTTTTATAGAAGACATAAAAGAACCTCAGTTCTCAGTCATAAGCTTAAAACTTAAGATAACATACTTAAAATGGGCATACATACATGAGCATCTGATCCAGATAGAAAAGGGCCCATATAGACAAGCTTTTACTTATATATGTGGATCACTTTTGTCTAGTCTCAATCTTCATTCCTTTTCATTGTTAGTTCCAACAATGACAACAATTTCAACTTTGAGTTGTCCACCACTCAAGCACCTTACTCATTCAAAGTCAATGTTATTGAAAACATAAACATGTTTACATTATTTAGTGTGTTCACATCATATTTAATTTAGGCCATGAACTAGTAGATTAATATATTAGGAGATGCATGGATTGGTGAAAAAGTCTAGATTAAGCCTAGTTAGGTGTATTTGTGAACTTGAAGGATGTAAAGTATTAATTATGATACATATACGCTAGGCTAGATATATGGATGAATTCACCTATAAATAGTCATGTAATTTAGTCATTTTGGGTAACTCTAAAGTTCAATAGATAATCATCTTTCCTCCACTCTCTTCTACTTATAAGCATATTTGTGTTGTCTTTCTCTCTCAAATTTTTCAACATTTGGTATCAGAGCTAGTGTGTTTGATAGGCAACAAACGTAGAGAAAAAAATGAGTAACTCTAATCAACATTCTATGTTCCGATGCTCACCAAAGAAAATTATAAAAGGTGGTGCATCAAAATAAAGGCTTTGCTACGAGCCTAAAATGTATGGAAAATTATGAGAGTGGTGTCGATGAAGAAGATGTTGTTAGTACAAAGAAGAAAGACCAAAAGGCACTCACACTCATTCATCAAAGTTTGTAAAAGTTGTTCGAGAAAGTTTTAAATGCAATCAACCCAAGAAAGCATGGGATATTCTCTAAACCTCCTTTAACAGTTTAAATAAGGTGAAAAAGGTTTGTTTCTAGACCTTAAATGGAGAATTCGAATCATTGGTAATGAAGTAATATGAATCAAGTTTGAATTATATCTCAATGGTGTTGGCAGTTGTCAATCAAATTAAGAGATATAGTGAAGTGTTGAAGGATGATAGAGCCGTTACAAAAATATTATGATCCCTAGATTCAAAATATAATTATATTGTTTTTTCTATTGAAGAATCCAAGGACTTGGACACCATGATCATAGATGAACTCACTAGTTCTTTGCAAGAGTATGAAGAAAAGTTGAAGAAACCAAAACAAGTCGGTTGAACAAGCTTTGCAAGCAAAAATTTCTTTGAAGAAGAAATATTAAAGATATGGCTCACAACAAAGAGGTTGTGGGCATGGAAGAGTTCATGATAGAGGAGGAAGAGGTGATAGTCAACCTCTATCCAAATAAAAAAGAAGTCAAGATTCCAACTAAGAAAGAGTTCATGGAAGAGATAAAGGAGGGAGGTCAAATCAAGGAAGGTATGACAAATCAAATATTCAGTGTTATACTTGTAATAAGTGTCACGATCCGAGCCTAGGGACTAGATGTGACATGGTGAATGGAAAACTCGAGGGGACCCCAAACAAGCCTCTTAGCATATCATTCACACATCCTCGATCGCGGAAGCAAAATAAGCATTCAACAAGATATAATTGAAAGGGAAATAGGACTAAGAGAGGTCTTGATATTCATAAAAGTATAAAAGAGTCAAGATAATGGCATAACATAACATAGTATTCAATAACACCACTAACTTAGAATGGAGGGGAGCCAAGACACGTCCCAGGCTCACCCTTATGATGACAAGTGTTCAACATAAGGAAGTATCAACATAGTCAGAGTAATTTAGATATTTTCCTCAAAATTGAGGACTCACCAATATTTTTCTCTGAAGTACCAAACTAGCCACGTGGAGGATGATCAAAAAGAGCTCTGGTCCCTACATGGTAATAACATGTAGGCATAGAGTATGTATTAGTATGTTTGAATGTACTAAGTATATAGGATGCAATGCAACAAGACATAGCCAATATAGACAAAATGCATAGTAATAGGCAATAGAAAAGTGTAGTCTCAATATGTCATGCATGATTCCCTCAACTTGACATGAATGACTCACAAGAGAATAAAATCTTGAAATAAGGCTCAACTTGGTACTTGTAAAATCATAGATATCTTTCATGAATTCAATACATGCTTTAAAGCCCTTAAACATCATAAAGTCACATGACTTGTAAATCAAGTAATAGATCATCAATACTTGAGAATTCTTGTCATGTCATTTTATCAAACACACGGTGGGTTCATGATATTTGTTCAAAATCATGCAATTCAAGAGTAAGAAACAAGAGCAAAATCAATTCAAAATTAACCTACCAATATTGTAGTAAAACTCAAAATTAGGTATCATGAAATCCATGTCAAAAGGGCCATCATAGTTCATAGTTTTCATAGCTCAAATCATACATAATCTCAATATATATAAATCAACACATGGAATAAGCTTAAAATAGATATTCATGCATAATCAATAACACTTGATAAAACCACAACATAGTTTATCTTCATAATCCATAATAAGAGATACCCACAAGTAATACAACTTGAAATCATACAATATCTGTTAAAAAAAAAAGTTGGGCTCCATGGGTGAAAGGAGCCATCGATGAAGTCCCACGTACCTCAAACTTGGATTTTCTTGAGATGAGGTTGAAGGAAACGTGAAGCTTGGATTTGGTCCTTGAATTCCAAAACTGTGCTTGAAAGTCTTGAATTTGAATGAGAGATTTGATAAAGTCTTGGAGAGGTACTTGTGAGTTGTAGAGTTAAAAAATGGCTAAGTATGAGAGATTTCACGTTTAAATGGGCATGGGCTATTACCCCAATGCCCTTGGATGAAATAAGAAAACTGAGGAAAATAATACACTGGTTCGCACTTCTGGCGCGACGCGGACCCAACACAAATGCAGCATTTGTACTAATCCGCGCCTCGCAACCTTGGATAGGCACTGAAATTTCAAAAATTAGCGAAAATTATTTTTCACTACGGATCTTCTAAAATTTGGGTTATACCCATTTCCAGTTCAATTTTTCTCCCTGATCAAGAATATGAATTTGAAATTTTTGAAATCACATATGGATTTTGAGATATATTGAAATTACAATTGTGGGGCTTTCTAAAGCATACGAGGGGTGTTTCAACATCTCCCTCTTGGGAACATTCGTCCCTGAATGTCAAAGAAATATGCATAATGGAAATAATTATGAAGATTTTAACCTGACATAAATGCAACGAATGCACTTAAACATCGTTTTCAATGAGTCTCAACATGAATATCAAAAATCACTATGAACTTGTTACCATGAACATGAATGCATGCAAAATGTCACGAGGGTTGAAACTTAAGACTTGAATTCAAAGATGGGACACAATTTAGTGCTTTTGGCTTAAGTAGAGTGGAAGAGGTATGGGTATTGCTTTTTCATTTCCACCTCGGCTTCTCATGTGACACTTTCAACTTGTTGACTCCTCCAAAGGACATTGACGAATGATACATCTTTGTTCCTCAACCTCTCCACTTGTTTATCTAATATTTCAACCAGGACCTCCTCATAGGTCAAATTATCCTCCACAACACACACAACTTCTAAGGGCATTATAGCACTTCGGTCACCAACACAACTCCTCAACATAGACATATGGAAGGCTGGATGAACCATATTCATCTCCATAGGCAACTCCAATTCATATCAAGCCTTACCAACTCTCCTCAAAATTTTATAAGGTCCTACAAACCTTGGGCACAATTTACCTGTCTTGCCAAATCGGACCACACCCTTCATGGGTGAGACCTTCAAGTAAAACCAATCACCAACCCTAAACTCAAGATCTCTTCTTCTCACATCGGTATATGACTTTTGTCTACTTTGAGCCACCTCCAACCTATCCTTTATAAATCCTACCCTTCTAAAGTTTCCATAACCAAATTTGATCCAATCAAAGCCATCTCATCATCCTCACCAAAATACCTCCCTAAAGTCTCTATACATTTTTGTGGAACTAGGGTAAATAGAATCGGATGAACTATGAGCCTCTTTCAAAATCAACTCCCTCAACTCATCAACATGAGGTACACACAACATATCTTGGTACCTAAGAGTACCATCTCTCCCTTGGGAGAGAATCTCTACTTTATCATCTTTAACTAATGCCTTCGACACTAGCAGGCTGAGTGAAGGTCTTGTTTTGACTTGACTTTCTTAATCAAAGAAGATTTAGAACCATCAACAACCACTACACCGCCATTTTCCACTTTATTCAACCTAACCCCCAACCTAGACAATTGGTAAGCTTCTCTAGCCACTTCGTTGTCACCAACATCCATATGAGCTAGGCTACCAATGGACACCCTGCTTAGAGCATCGTCCATAACATTAGCTTTGCCGAGACGATTATGCATATTCATGTCATAATCCTTAAGAAATTCTAACTACTTTCTTTGCCTCAAGTTAATATCTCATTGTGTGAACACATATTGGAGACTCTTATGGTCAGTAAACACATTAACATGAACCCCATACAAATAATGATGCCAAATTTCTAAAGCAAGCACCACGGCCGCCAATTCAAGACCATGGGTGGAATAATTCTTCTCATGCACCTTAAGTTGCCTAGAGGCATATTCTATAACCTTGCCATTTT
This sequence comes from Solanum ossicruentum, assembly GCA_025774065.1. Taxonomy (NCBI): domain Eukaryota; kingdom Viridiplantae; phylum Streptophyta; class Magnoliopsida; order Solanales; family Solanaceae; genus Solanum; species Solanum ossicruentum. The sequence goes on along the minus strand of JAOTQR010073622.1, from coordinate 3,514 downwards.
GCAATAGCACACACCCCAAACCAATTCTTGAGGCATCACGATAAATCATAAACCCTTCTAACTCTTCCGGTAAGGCCAGAATAGAAGAGGAGATAAGCTTGTCTTCAAAGTTTGAAAACTCTTTTCACATTCATCGGTCCAAACAAATTTTGCCTCTTTTGGGTCAACTTTGTCATAGGAGAAGCAATATAAGAGAAACCATTTACAAACCTCTGTTAGTAGCCTGGTAAATCCAAGAAACTCCTAATATCCATCAGAGTCAAGGGTCTAGGCCAATTCCTTATTACCTCCGTCTTCTTAGAATCCAACTCAATGCCATCACCCGATACCATGTGCCCTAGAAAGCAACCTCTTTCAACCAAAATTCACACTCTTTATATTTAGCAACAACTTTTCATCATTAGGATTTGATACACTACTCTCAAATTATTCACATGATCTTCTTCACTCCAGGAATAAATCAATATATTATCAACCAAGACCACCACAAACATATCAAGGTAGGGTTTAATGGCCTTATTCGAGATCCATAAATATAGTCGTGCATTAATCAAGCCAAAAGACATTACCACAAATTCAAAATGCCCATACCTAGTCCAAAAAGTCGTCTTGGGAATATCACACTCACTCACCTTCACTTGGTAGTTTCTGGACCGAACATCAATCTTAGAAAAGTGACTAGCCCCTTAAAGTTGGTCAAAAAGGTCATCAATCCTTGGTAAAGGGTACTTGTTCTTTATGGTAATCCTATTAAGTTATCAGTAATCAATGCACATTCTAAGAAAATCATCGTTTTTCTTCATAAACAACACTGGTGCACCCCAATGTGACTTGCTAGGCCTTATGAAACCCTTTTCCAACAAATCCCTCAATTGCTGCTTCAACTCCTTCAATTTCGTCAGGGCCATACGGTAAGGGAGAATATAAATGGGTTGTGTATCATGAAGGAGGTCTGTACCAAAGTCTATTTCCCTTTCGGGAGGAACACCGAGAAGCTCATTGAGAAAGACATCATGAAATTCATCGGCCTTTGAAACCGACTCAATAGGAGTGACTTTAGACTCCACATCTCTAACCCTCACAAGATGATAAAGGAAACCCTTAGAAATCAACCTTTGAGCTTTAAGACAAGAAATGAACCTACCCTTGACCACCATATTACGACTTTCCCACTCAAGAACGGGCTCATTAGGGAATTAGGATTTCACCCTACGAGTTCTATAATCAATGAAAGCATAATATGCATGTAACCAATTTATCCCAAGAATAACATCAAAATCTTCCATGTCATGTTCAACAAAAATCAAAAGGCAAGACTTATGCAATATAAACATGGGATAATTTCTATAAACTCTTTTAGCCACAGTGGATTCACCAATAGGGTAGACACTTCATAAGGTTCATAGTAACAATTCGGGGTGCATATGAAGCTTTTTAGCAACAAAAGGAGTAATGAAAAAAGAGTGGCACCCGGGTCTACTAATGCATATACGTCATAATTAAAAAACTTTAACATACCTATGAAGCACCATGCCAAGTCTAGTGACCCCTAGAAAGGTATGGTTGAGAACATCAATGGTCATCTTAATAATCCTTAGTAACCCATGGACAATGTCTTGACTCATGATCCTTTGCACCACACTCGAAACATACACTTGAACCGGCCAAACAATCTCTCGAATGGTACCTTCCACACTTGTGGCACATCAGAGAAACTTGAACACCAATACCCTTGTCTTTTCTTTGAGCATATGGACACTCAACAATCTTGTGGCCTATCTTGATGCACCAAAAGCATGCACTTGTGTTCCTCTGGCATGTGCCATTATGATTTTTCCCACATTTTCAGAACCTAGGATAGGTCACTCCACCATTGGCACTGGGCTTAGCATAAGGAGGCCTACCTTCAAATTGAGCCCTTCTTCTCCCTTTCTTTGAGACCACCGGACAATCTATCATCTTATGCCTAACACTGCCATACTTGAAGCAACCCTCAGTGCCTGCCAAACACTTCCCTTGGTGCTTCTTGCCACACTCTTGACAAATGACGAAATGGATCCTTTCCTCCTTGTACTTGGGCACCAATAGTCTAGTAGAAGATGAAGCACCCTCAACCCGAGCTCTCTTAGCATTTATCTTCCCCCTCTTATCATTTGAGGTCATAAGGTCACCTATCGATTGGTTGAGTTAAGCAATTACAACCTTGGTCAAAAGCCGTAGAGCATTACGATCGCATTTGATATGTCATCGTTAGGAAGTTGACCTTCAAGTAAGAGATGGTTACCATCCCCTTCACCATTCTGAATAGCTGGAGATAGTTTTTGAAACATAATGGTTAGGAATCAGTATGAAACCTTAGGGGACCTAGTTCTACCACTCGACATAGATCATGAAAAATTAAAACTTTTCCTAAGATGCCTCATAGCCTCCCATTCATAGTTGTGGCGCGCTTCACAACCACAAATAAGAGTTAAATATGCGCGGTGTGTTGGATTTCTGAGGACCATTAACGACCAAATTCTCTGATACCAAGATTGTCACGACCTGAGCCTAGGGCCTAGACATGACACAATGAATGGGGAACTCGAGGGGACCCCAAACAAGCCTCTTAGCATATCATTCACACATCTTCGGTCACTGAAGAAAAATGAGCATTTTCAATAAGATACAATTAGAAAAAAAATGGGACTAAGCGAAGTCTTGATATTCACAAAAGCATAAAAGATCAAGATCATGACATAACATAACATAGTATCCAACAACACTTCTAACTTAGAATGGAGCAGGGGCCAAGACACTTCCCGGGCTCACTCTCATGATGACAAGTGTTCAACATAAGGAAGTATCAACATAGTAAGAGTAATTTAAATAATGTCCTCAGACTTGAGGACTCACTAATGCTTTTCTCCGAAGTACCGAACTAGCCACGTAGAGGATGCTCAAAAGAACTCTGGTCCCTACATGGCAATATCATGTAGGCATAGAGTATGTGTTAGTTTGTTTCAATGTACTCAGTATGCGGGATGCAATGCAACAAATGATATAAGCCAATATAGTCAAAATACTTAATCATAATCAATGGTTATATAATCTCAAAATGACATGTATGATCAATGTTTATAATAACACATACATGTAAAACATTTAACTGGCATAATATATAATACATCTGTAGGAGAAGACCTTATCCGATATAGGCCAAGCGAGCTACTACTTGGAACGCATGACACCTCCTTGGTAAGGTGATCGAGGCATGTCACTCCCTCGACAAGATGATCGAGGCATGTCACCCCCTCGACAAGGTGTGGTCTACTAATCAAGGTAAACCATACACGATCCCACATGAGGGAAACATGAGTAAATCGGAGCATGTCACACACACACACCCCTAATAAGGTGATCGAGGCATATCGTCCTCCTTTCACCCCCCTCAGCCACCTCCGATCACCGCACCTCAACAGTACAGTATAATCCGAATGGCACATCCGCATAACGAATAAGCCAACGGAAGTAG
>JAOTQR010073611.1:0-13136 GCA_025774065.1 Solanum ossicruentum | reverse complement strand
TATATAATAGTAATTGTGTAAAATATAATAGTAATTGTGTTAAGCATGTTAAGCATGTTAAATTGAGAAAATATAATTAGTTATGAACTAACTGACTCGACTCAAGATGTAAATTACAAGTTTTGACTATGGAGAAGGTAAAATCTTGATCTGTTAATATAAGATTATAACCATGGATAAGATGAAATACAACCCTAAAATGTTAACTTGAGATAGATAAAATGATATCAGTACACCACTTCCATTGATCTTTTTAGTTCTTTTAACTTGGGAATTACTAAAGATCTCGTCTTTATCTTTCAATTTTTAAGTTTGTGTTTGATGAAGAAAACATATGATTTCCTATCAAAATATGGTTTCACTCATTAAACCTGTCATTGCATAAATATAGGCTTCTATTCGACTTTGTAGATTTAACTTGAAGTTTAATCTGATTTATTTTTTAATAATGATTCGATGCTCTACTTTGTTGATAGTAACTGCTGAAGAATTCTTTTTAATAGTGTACCATATGTTACATATGATGGTGTTTTACTAGTACACTTGATTTGCTTTTTTCTAGTTGTCGACTATTGCTCAACAATGAACTAATTGACTCTATGGATGGCTGGATCCCAACACTAAACAGTGAACTTACCATGAGAAGAACAAATCCCACCAAAGCCACCTGATATTCAAGAGGACAATCACAATACAATGACCACAAAACAGAACAAATCAATAACATGGAAAGAGAGCACTTCATTGGGAAGACCGCCTTTCAAAACCATACTACTAAAGCCATTTGCAAATAACTAAAACAGTTCCCAGGAGATGGCCATCGAGGAAACTGAGGAGTTACAAGAGCTTGAGGAAAATGGGCAGTGTAGAAAAAGACTGACCTATATCATTACTCCCAGCAGATGGATGATTGAATCTTAGCATGTTCCGATCAACTGTTAATCCTGGATTAAGATTCTCAAGTTGAGCAATAATGTTCATTGTAATATCATGTTCCATGTTATCTTTTTACGCATTGAACTTTTCTTGCATTTTTTGTTGAATCCTCTCTTCGAGCTCCTCCATTTTTTCTGCATTCTTTCATCATCAGAAACATTTGACAAAGTTTCAGAAATCTGCTGCTTTGCGTTTCAAAAGAGTCTTCGTAACTCCACGTCCATATAACCTTACTCGACCAGGATGTTCAGGTGCCATAACTTTTGAATATGCATCAACTGATTGGCTACCATCTTCACTTTCCAGAGTTTCTATCATTTCCATTTCAGCCTACATCAACTGATTGGCTACCATCTTCACTTTCCAGAGTTTCTATCATTTCCATTTCAGCCTACAAATAAGATTTAAGAGAAGAGAAAAAGAGTTATAATATATAAAAATAGATCTAATATTTAAGAACAAATAAATGATCAAGAGAAACTTTGAACAAGAAAACTTCATACTATTATGTTGCTTGTATCCTCATATAGGCCTTGTATAGTCAGACAGGTTTCCACAAAGAAATCTTTACTGGAAACATTATCCTGACATTCCTTTTTTTGATTCTAGATAAACAAAAGTAGACATTCATATCTTCACAAGAAAGTATAAGTTCCTAGTTAGAGCATGACAAAATATCAAACCTCGCGGATTATGGCAAAACCTATTTTGCCAAAAGTGTGCGGATACCTCAGCTTTTTGAGATTCTCCTTGTTAGTTTTTGACATATTCTGCAAAAAAAAAAAAAAATAAAGCTGATGTTTCAAGCATACTCAGAAAAAACTGAATAATTGTCACTTGAAGTAAGTCGGTGTCTAGTCAAAAAGCAATTAGAAAGAGAATAAAATGTATATGCTGACAAATATTCACAAGATATATAAAATTGTCTTACCTCAGCTTCATCAGAATTCCAATAACGAAGGAGATCCTTAAATACAGATTTTGGAACATTTTTTTGGTCTTTTTGTCATTCGAGTTTCGTCATTGTCATAGGCATAAAAGTATTTTTTCTTAATCCTTCTCTTATACCCTCTCCAAGTAAGTTGAATTGCATCCAAAGCCCATTCTTTTCCAACATTAGGAATGTCATATTTCTCCTACAAGTTGTGCAATTGGGTTAATGCAAAAAATAAGAAATGTTTTCAACTAACACTAAAAACATTGAGAACTTCTAACCTTGACATAGTTCCACATATCCTTCTGCGTCTTTAACTCTTTCCAATTGAGTACATTAAGAGGACAAAATGTCCCATTCCTTGCCAATGTGCCAAGGAAGCTACTCAACTCCTTTACCACTGCTTTAGTAGGACCAATAGGCTGGTGCAACTCATTTAGCACGATCAGTTTGCGCTCAGTATGTCCATGTACAGCTGACATTTGTATACCACCTCTTTTTCTCTTATTTGTGGAATGACCTACAATAATATGATCAAAAGATATTATAGTTACATTAAAAAATTTGTTGAACAATAAGAACTTAATTTAAAATACACTTGCCTTGCTCCTCAGATTGGCCGTTTTCATCGAGATTGGTAGAATTCTGTACATGATCTTATTGTATTTGTTCCTGAATTGCTTGTGATGGAGGAGTGGTGGGATGTGCCGACTCTTGTTGCACTTGTTCATGTACTGCCTATGATGGGGGAGTAGTGGAGATTGTTTGTTCCACAGAAGAAGTAGAATTCATAGACACATGCTGTATTTGAGAACCAACCTGAATGTAGTGTAAATTCTGCTTGAGCTTGTAATTATTTTCATTTAACTTGACCTTGAGGACATATGGAATGAAGGTTGAGGTATGCTTTTGTTGGTGACTTGATATCTTTTTGTTTCGCAAAGATACAAGTGATCTGGCTAGAACATACTTTTTGTTGTTAATTTTCTTACTTTTTCTTGAACACTCTTCTTGACTCATAATTATTAAGTCACTGTCTATAGAAATGAAATGAGATTTAAACCTCATGTGAAACCATAAACTAAAAAGATAGTTAACTCCTAGCAAGTAAATTATTAAAATATAGGCAGAAGACTCCAAATATTATAAAACTTCATGATTTTGTTGTTCTGTATAATTTATACTTGCACTTAGCCTATTTCTATCTATCAACAAACTTTTAAAATATAAGCAGAAGATACCAAATAGGATAAGCTAGATAATGCCCAGGACTTCTCTCAAAAAAGAGGATTTGGTCTTTTCAAGCTCTGTAGTACCCAGTAGTCCAGTTGAGTAATCGCTCCGAAAGAACTTTTTAGAACAGAGCCTCACATTCAGTGGCTTATAGTTTCAAGTTCAGCCTATTATTTTTGTTGGGAAGATTGGTTAGGGACAGGACCTTTAGCTCAGCACAGAAATGATAAAACCAGATCCAACGATATCAGAGTATATTTGTGACAACATAGAGCAATTATCAACTTTCCATCATTGGGTCGTTCATTAGCATGCCATCTCATTGCAACAGCAGTTTCATGACAAATGAATAATCTCCGAAGCCTAGGCTTTAAAGGAAAGTAGCTTAAAACCTTTGCAGGAATTTTAGAGCTTGTATTTGTTGAGTTATCATCAACACTCTTCCATCTAGAACACCCACAAATAGAGCAATTATCAACTTTTTCATTATCTTTCCAGAATAACATGCAATCATTAGGGCATGCATGTATTTTTCCGTAATGAAGACCCAATTTTTTCATCATATTTTTAGCCTTATAAAAAGATTTTGGTATCTGTGCAAAGGGAAATGCCTCTTTTATAAGCACTAGCAAGTCTTAAAATGCTACATTGCTCAACCCATGTAAGGATTTAAACAAGCATAACTGAATGGTGAAGCTCAATTTAGTGAAGTTTTCACAACCCAGATATAGCTGTTGTTTTCTTTCCTCCAACAATTTTAAAAAATTCTTTGCATCTTCCGATAATCTCTCTCTTACTCCTTTTGTATCCCCTAACTCGGCTGCTACATTTATAAATGTATCATGAAGTAGTCCATCAATATCAGCATGCATATTAGAACCTTCATCATTATTGATCTGTTGAGGTGTAGTTCTCGAGGAACACCCTTCACCGTGAAAAACCCATTTAGTGTAACCAGCAACAAATCTATTAGCAACTAAGTGATCCTTGACCACATCTCTATAATGCCAATAGCGGTTCATGCAATTTTTGCAAGGGCATAATATCTCATTTCCTTGAGAAGCTCGTTCAAATGCCTTATCAAGAAAATTGTTCACTCCATGAATATATTCATCTGTCCATCTTAGACTGTTCATCCAATTTTTATCCTCATTAACCATTAAAATACTATATAAAACAACCAAATCATCAAGAAGATTACACATAATGAAAATAAGGTAGCAAATAAGATAGAGTTATCTTTTTTGAGTCAATTAATCCCAATTTCTCAAATAAAATGAGAAATAAGTTATGGCAAGGGAATTTGGATAACCAATCTTTCAAAAGTTATGGCAAAATGGGAATAAACATTAATAGAAAATTCACCATCTATACCTTTTATTTTGAGGGGTAGCAGATCAGTATTGAAGTTTTTAGAAGTTCTTTGTTTTTGTACTTCCTATGTCAACACAGGTTTAGTTCTGACTTCTATTTGAATTTTATCATGATTTCAGGTTTGGAATATTCGTAGCAAAATGCAAATTCATGCTTTATTTAGACATGACAATACTGTCTGTTCTGTTTTTAACAAGCCGATGGTAAATATTCCTTCATACTTGGGTCTAATGTTAACTATCTCTTTATTACTTTAAGCACGACGTGATAACACAACCCAAGACCAACAGGTACAATAGTGCATCAAATGACTAACTAGACTGAAAGAATACCAATAACGCAGCCCAAAGTGAGCACATAGAAAAATAACATTAGAAAGTAGCACAAATCACAAGAGTGAACTTCAGACGACATTGGAAAATAGAACTCATCTAATGTTAACTATCCATGATAACACAACCCAAGACAAACTGGTACAATAGGGAATCAGTTGACTAACTAGATTGAGAGAATACCAATAACGCAGCCACGCAGTGAGCACATAGAGAAATAACTAAAGAAAGTTGCACAAATCAGAAGAGTGAATTCAGACAGCATAGGAAAATAGAACTCATCTAATGTTACCTATCTGTTTATTACTTTAAGCACAAGGTGATAACACAGCCCAAGATCAACAGGTACAACAGTGATCAGTTGACTGAATAAACTTACAGAATACCCATAACACAACCACACAGTGAGCACATAGAGAAATAACTAAAGAAAGTAGCACAAATCACAAGAGTGAACTTTAGACAACATTGGAAAATATAACTCATCTAATGTTAACTATCTGATTGTTACTTCAAGCACAAGGTGATAACACATCCCAAGACTAACAGGTACAACAGTGAATCAATTGACTATCTCAGCAGAGAGAATACCAATAATGCAGCCACACAGTGAGCACATAGAGAAATAACTAAAGAAAGTAGCACAAATCACAAGAGTAAACTTCAGACAACATTGGAACATAGAACTCATCTGATGTTAACTATCTGTTTATTGAATTAAGCATAAGGTGACAACACAAGCCAAGACCAACATGTACAACAGTGAATCAGTTGACTTACTAGAATTAGAGAATACCAATAACGCAGCCACACGATGAGAACATAGAGAAATAACTAAAGAAAGTAGCACAAATCACAAGAATGAACTTCAGACAATATTGGAAATTAGAACTCAAAGCTCTCGACGCTTTGAGTGTTCAGAGGAAACAACAAAGAGTTATTTCATGTTACTTTGAAAAAACCACACATTTCAAAATCAGTATTTTCTGCTTAAGAAACGCGATGGATAAAATTACTATAAAGTTGAACTAGACATTAATTGACAAGTGAGAAAAGTTATATTGATGATTTCAATACCATAAGCTAAGCCAGGGAGAGGAAACTCTCGAACAATCTATATTATAATATTGATGTAAACTTAGCAAAAAGTAAATCTATCATTTTGTTAATTACATCTATTTTTTATAGCACTATCTCTACAGACTTGGCACAGAGAAGAAGTAGAGTCCACTGTACTACAATGAAATAGGCATTTTAGCAACAACAGATTTTAATCTGAACCTAATGGACATTATATCAGAATGAGTTGATTTAAAACAGCTTCACTCACCTTTCTGTAAAAGGATATAGATTTAAACTTTTCCATCTGTCAAGGCATGAAATACCCGATTCATCATTCATAAGAACAAAGTAAATACCCAAGAAACAAAGAAGGAGAGGAAGAACCTAATTAGCTCAAGTCATGATTATGTAATACATACAAGTAATACTAAATTGCAGTACGCTATTTAATCTACATTAGGAAATAATACTCACTCGTGATTCAAGCAAGTTACACTAGCAGAAGTTTGTGGCATTGTTGTTTTATAAAAATAAAGAGAAACGACGGTCACAACATAGAGACGTTATCTGATGAAAGCTTAGAAGCGAATTAGAAAAACAATATGTTAATAGGAATATACCAAGTTGTAAAATACAGTAAAAATTACAATGTCATAAGCCTGTTTAAACTTAATACATCCCTATAACACAATGATCAAATGAACTATATTTTTAGAACAAATAATACTAGGAATGTAAATGAACAGAGAACATTACTTTTAGCCAGTACAATTACTCCCAGATAATGAGTTCAATCAACTAAACCAATACACTGAGGAATCTATCCACGACAATATCTATCTCACTATTCGTATGAATAATACATTGACATTACATCAGAGTCAGTGTGATGCAAGCGAGTAGCGTCAATGACATAAGGGAATAAGATCTAGCAACTCGACAACAAACCCATCAGAGACTCAGAGGGACACAGTCGAACACGAAAGCACAGATTGGAAATGCAGTGAAAGGTTCCTCCCTGAATATAACCAAAGTTCCACAATCCCTTATACATCCCCAATCCATCCCTTCACTCGGATAATGACCACTTAAGCACTTCTGGAAGCGAACAGAAAGAGATGGCAGAGTCCGCGTCATCCTTATAAGACTTCCATTGGAATAAGGCTCTACCATTTTTGCAGTATACTCACACAACTAGTCAGAGATTGTGATTATACATGTATATATGTATTCACTATTTATGGCAAAGGAGAAAATGATCCACACGTTAATTTCAAGACTTGTGAGCTTACCAACTTCAAAATTATATCAAACTTACTACCACATTATCAATGATCTACACAAACACCTAAGTTTTTTCTTTGTTGATTGAGTTCGATGGTGGCAAATAACCAGCGGGTTGAGTCTTAAGTTTTTTCAAGAAGATGAAAGAAAAGCTGAAGATATGGCAGATTAATTACCCAACTAACATAAAGAAGAACAAATCTACAAGATAAAAAGCAAAATACGCATAAAACAGAAAACTTTTTATAAATAATTAGGGCAAGAGCTAGATTGCATACCAGTAATTTTAGAATCTGAGGAATTGGGGATCTGCAATTAGTGAAAGAAACTAAAAGTTTTTGAACTCTCAAGTGAACGATTCTACACTTTTCGTTGATTGAGCTGAAGATAACCTACACAGCTATCTCCAACTGAAAACCCAGATGAAATCTTTCTCCAATTGAAAAACAATGACACTATCTGGACAAAACCTAAATTAACACTAACTGAGCACGACAAAGATGAGAGAATCTGGAACAAAGAAGTGTTGGCCCTAGAAAAATGTTTGGAGGAAAAACTCTTTTGAAGACATGTTCACTGAGTTGTGTATCGGTCCTAGGACTATTTTCTAGCAGATAAAAAATATTGTGATTTTTTTTGTTAGAAAAAAAAAAAGATGGAGGGAATGTACAATATAATTGGCTGTATAATGAAATTTGGGCGAAAATAAGGAGGGAATTGTATAACCAGTAATAGAAATACATTCGTTGCCATAAATATCTATCACCATGGTTCTACAAAACTATTGTAATAAGCTTGCTACGGCAACGGTTCTTTGAATTATTGCAATGCTTTTTCAAAAATATGTGCTAATAAGCCAACACACTTTATGCAACGCATAGAACTGTTGCCATAGAATTCTATGGCAATGATTTTTGAATTGTTGCCATAGATATCATTGCCATAGACCTAATATCCTATAATGTCTCCAAGCTAAGGTATGTGATTTTCTTTCATGGGTTCCTTCCACCCATGATATCTAAGTTTCATTTTACTCAAATTGCATGATTTAAAGTTAATTTACAAGTGGGTCTTGCATATTATGAAACTCATTGCACACTATGGTAAAGCTATGTAAAGTTATAACAGTTTTTCTATATTTGGAGCTCTAAATCTTAGATCTAATATTGGACTTGATGAGGGGTATTGATGTGTGTTGCTTGAGGATGTTGCAAGGTGTTGATTGATGGTTTTACAATGTATTTTCTTGTATGATTTCATCTCTATATTCCATGGTGTTATATTAGCATTACACACCCTTTAACTATTTTATAAACTGTCCGAATGTGGTTTCTTGAGTTAAAGGTCCAAAGAATGAGATATGATATCAGTGACTATATGATGATGAAGGGAGCTTATGTACATGATAAATTCTATATGAAGTGTTACATTAGACCATGCCCAATACAATGGGGAAAGAACTAAGAGCCCGGATAACCTTCTTGGGGGTTAGTACCTTGATAGCTAGTCAAGGGGCTAGTGCATTGATAACTGAGGTGGAGATATGTACACATCAATTGAGGTGGGGATTTGTACTCATCAACCGAGGTTTGGTTTTTGTACTCATCAACCATGTGAGGGGTTTGTACTTCGCCACCAAGGTAATAAGGTTAGATTATCATCAACCATGTGAGGGATTTGTACCACACCACCAGGGTGATGGGGTGAGATCATAATCAACCAGCCAAGGTTTTTTACTTGGGGAAGTCTAGCTTGGTCTATTCTACACGTATGATAACCTATATGAGCAAGAGTTATTCAAACATGTTTCACTTGAGCATTGAGCATACATGCCATATTGTTATATGATGTCTATTCTTTATTGTTATGCATTTTGATTATGATGCCTAATTCTTGTTGCATTGCATCTTATATACTTAGTACATCCAAATGTACTTATGCATACTCTATGCCTACATGATGTCACCATGTAGGAATCGGTGCCCAAGTTGATCATCCTCCTCCTCTACGTGGCTAGTTCGATACCACTTAAGTTATTTGGTATATCCTCCACTTCGAGGACCTTATTCTATGTTGCTCTTATTTTGTATTAAGATGTTCTTCTTTATGTTCTATTTTGACTATGAAGGTGAGCCCGGTTGCTTTGTCTTGGCCCCCACTCTTATCTATGTATAAGAAGTGTTCATTGGATAAGTTATGTATCTGTGATATGAGATTTGACTCTTGTCTCTTGATTATGATATTGTGCAAGCTTTTTCCTTAGCCCCCTTTGCCCCTATTCTTGCTCTTTAAGTTCTTTTATATGATTTCGCGACCAATGACGTGTAATGACAAGTTAAGAGGCTTGTTTGAGGTCCCTTCGGGATCCCCATTCGCTTTGTCACATCTAGGCTCTAGGCTTGGGTCATGACATCATCATCCTCCTCCTCGTGGCTAGTTCAATACTACTCAAGCTAGTTGGTGAGTCCTCTACTTCGGGGACCTTAGTCTATGATGTTCTTATTATGTATTGAAATATTCTCCTTTACATTATATTATGACTATGCGGGTAAGCCTAGTTGCTTTGTCTTGGCCCCCGCTCTATCTATGTATTAGAGTTGTTTGTTGGACATGTTATGTATCTATGATATGAACTTGACTCTTTGTCTATTGTTTATGATGTTATGCAAGCTTTCCCTTAGTCCTTTTGCCCTATTCATTCCCTTTCCCCTATTTTTACTCTTTTATGTCTCTTATATGCTTCCACAACCAATAATATGTAATGACAAGTTAAGAGGCTTGTTTGGGGTTCCTTCAGATTCCCCGCTCGTCGTGTCACGTGTAGGCCCTAGGCTTAGGTCGTGACATAAGCTATCACCCTACCATTTTGTATTAAAACACAACCCAAACCAATTCTTGAGGCTTTACAATACATAACAAACCCTTCTAAACCTTTTTGTAGAGACAAGCTTATCTTTCAATGTTTGGAAACTCTTTTCATACTCATCGGTCCACGCAAATTTTGCCTTCTTTTAGGTCAACTTAGTCATGGGAGAAGCAACAGAAGAGAAACCACTAACAACCTTTGTTAGTAACCCACAAAACGTAAGAAACTTCTAATATCAAATGGAGTCAAAGGTCTAGACCACTTTGTAATCACCTCCGTCTTGTTAGGATCCACCTTAATACCATCACCCGACACCACATAACCTATGAAGGCAACCTCTTTCAACCAAAGCTCACATTTTTCATATTTGGAATACAAATTCTCTTCTGTTAACATTTGTAACACCATCCTTAAGTGATCCACATGCTCCTCTTTATTATGGGAATAAATCAAGATCTCATCGATAAATACCACCACAAATAATTCAAGGTAGTGTTTGAAGACCCTATTCATAAGATTCATGAAGATAGTTGGTGCATTAGTCAAACCGAAGGACATAACCACAAACTCATACTGCCCATAAATAGTCCGAAAGGCCGTCTTCGGAATGTCACACTCCCTAACATTCACTTGGTGATACCCAGACTGAAGATCAATCATAAAGAAGTTAGTAGCCCCTTAAAGTTAGTGAAAAAGATCACCAATCATTGGTAGAGGGTACTTATTCTTTATGGTGACCATATTAAGTTGCTGGTAGTCAATGCACATTCTAAGAGTACTATCCTTCTTCTTCACAAAAAACACCGGTGCACCCCAATGTGATTAGCTAGGCCTAATAAAACCCTTCTTCAACAAATCCCTCAATTGCTCATTCAACTCCTTTAACTCCATTGGAGTCATACGGTAAGGGGGAATAGAAATGGGTTGAGTATAGTAAAAGAAGTCTATGCTAAAATCTATTTCCCACTCAACTTTTCCCCTTAATCACAAATATGAAGTCGGATTTTCGATATGATGCATGGATTTTGAGATATCTAGAAATTACAATTATAGGCATTTTCGAGGTACATTTTTGGGGTTATACCCATTTCCCACTCAATGTTGCCCCATGATCACGAATATGAAGTCAAATTTTTTATATCAAGCATGGAATTTGAGATATATGGAAAGAATGATTATGGGCATTTCTGAGGCACATTTTTGAGCACTTTTTGGGGCATTTTAGGAGTTGAAAGTCCTTTCTACAGAGTCTGTTTTAGTGGTCAATGAGTTTCTTGATGTCTTTCCTGATGAGCTTCTAGGTGTTCCTCCCAAAAGGAAAATACACTGTGGTATATACGTCCTTCCTCCTTCTTGAAAGATAAGCTTGTCTCCACTTCTATTTTGGACTTACTGAAAGGGTTTGAGGGGTTTGTGATTTATTGTGATGCTTCAAGGATCGGTTGGGGGTGTGGGTTAGGTTGAATGAAGTTGAAAATTGTGATGTAGTAATAGTTGATAGTTCCAAGTCTTCCTTGATTGATGAAGTCAAGTCGAAACAAGACCTTGATCCCATGTTGTTAGAGTTGGAGGCCTTGGTAAAGGATGGTAAAACTGGTGTTTTCTCATAAGGGGGAGATGCTACCCTTAGGTACTAAGGTAGGTTATGTGTGCCTAATGTTGATGAATCGAGGGAGGTGATTTTAAAATAGGCTCATGATTCATCCTATTCTATTCTTCTCAATTCCATGGGAATGTATAGAGACTACGAGGAGGTATCTTGGTGAGGTTGTTGTGATGGATTTTTCAGTACCGAATTTGATTATGGAAGTTTTGGAGGTGATAAGGTTGAAAAGAGAGAGATTTGAGAAGGCTCGATGTAGGCAAAATTCATATTCCCTTATGAGAAGGAGAGAACTTAAGTTTAAGATTGGTGATTTGCTTTACTTGAAGGTCTCACCCATAAAGGGTGTGGTCCGTTTTGGCAAGAAAGGTAAATAGAGCCCAAGGTTTGTAGGGCCTTATAGAATTTTGAGGAGATTTGGTAAGTTTACATATGCGTTGGAGTTGCCCATGATTATAGATATGGTTCATCAGGTCTTCCATGTGTCTATGTCGAGAAGATATGCTGGTGACCCAAGTACCATAGTTCCCATGGAGGTTGTGTGTATTGTGGAGAATAATTTTACCTATGAGGAGGTCCCCTATGAAGATTTTTGGTAGATAAGCGAACAAGTGGAGAAACAAAGATGTAACATCCATCAAGGTCGTTTAGAGGAATCAACAAGTTGAAAGTGCAATTAAGGAAGTCGAAAGCTGTCACACCCTAAAGTCCTGTTAGGGCGGACTGGAACCCGTTGCTGACAAGGCTTGGGAGAACCAACCTATATCTATGTTCTTTGTATACATATTTTAAGGAATATTCTATATTTGGCATGCTTCTTAAAAAATAAATGGTAATAGCAATCTAAAAGGAGATGTGTATAGCTAGGCCATTAGGGCCACGGTGTCTAATGTAGGAGACATGACTACACTTTAGTTTACATAGTCTACAAAGCCTCTAGTTAAGAGAAAGTACTTTCTAATGTTCGGGATAGGCCCCGTCTGAATTAACTATATAATGCAAACATATAAACTCTAAATACGCACAAAGCTTCGGAATAACCTGGAGCTTGGTAACAGTAGCTGAATGTCCTGAACTCTACTGACAAGATCTATTAGCACCTGAACCTGCAGCATGAAATGCAGGTCCCCTGCAAGGGACTCAGTATGAGATAATATACTAAATATGTAAGGCAACAAATACTGTATATGAAGTACAATTAAAATAGAACTATGCATTGGTATAAGATAAGGGACCACCTGTAGTTATACTTTGGAATCATATACTTTATGTTCTTTATATTGCTTTACCTTTACTGTAAAATCTGTACTGTAAAATCTATGCATAGCTGCAATACAAATGGCCAACTGATCAGTGGTAAATTGTATCGGGATCATCCCTAGCTAAGTTATTCCTTAACCCCTCGGGCTACCACTTGTAATAAGATGTTTCCCTGGCTAGGTGATTCTTCCACCCCTCGGGATATGGGATCATCCCTGGCTAGGTTCTTCCTTAACCTCCTTGGGCTACCAC
>JAOTQR010073600.1:0-13137 GCA_025774065.1 Solanum ossicruentum | reverse complement strand
CGTTCCCTTAGCAGTCCCCCTCTCCTTTCAGTCGAGCTGCTTCACCCCTCTTACGAGCTTCCTTAGCAGTCACCCTCCCGAAATGAAAGCAGCCGTATCGCGCGTAAAGGGCCTGGCCTCGCATCTCATCCGATAGAAGAGGGTCTTCCAATTCAGGAATCACCGGTGGGGCCGCCTCTGGGGGAGCCTCAGGAGCTTGTACAGCTGCCCCAGGTAGTTCCACAGTAGGCTAAGTCGGAGGTTTGCGCGTTCCCGCTGCATCACAATGAGCTATAGTAAGTAAGCCCCAGCGAGCACAAATTCTTAGTAATCCACTAGGAACAGCTTCTACGACGATAGATAGGGGTCAGGTTTGTCTGCCTATCCTAGGTGACCATCTTCGGCTACTACAACTTGGGGTGTGTGCCATAGAGTACGAGTGTGGTACAGGTCTTACCAGTCCCACAAAGGGACGGATTGCTTTTTGATCTCGTCAACTCGGAACTTATAGCTGCTAGCTACTCCTAGCCTAGCGACTACTGTAACTCTATGCTACTAAAACAATAAGTCTTTCACTCGGGCTACTTTTCTTATCGGGCAAGTTGCCACCCCTTTGTTCAAAACCCGAACTCTAGTAAGTAGCTTAATCTGTCAAGAAGAGCCATCCCTACCGGAGCGGACATGTCACCAGTCTTCTACGCTTGAGAGGGAAAGACGACTGCTCTATGAACAACCCTAGTTGCTGGTCCTACTGCTATCTGAACTGCCACCTCTACGAACATACAGAAGCTCCAGCTTCAGTGTAGCAGCGCCATCCCATTTATCACTGCTTTCTGTTAAAAAGAGCTGCTCCTCAAAGGCCAGGTGGGTTCCAGTATTTGGTCGGGCGATGTAAAGCAAATGGATCAACCAATATCAAACTAAGAGTTGGAGGATACTTGGAACATTCGTTTATTTGCATCTTTCCCCTAAAAGAACCATGCCTTTTTCTTAGAATCAAACTCAAATCGAATTCCTCACGTCTTATGTTGACTTATAGTCACAGCTCTAGACTCGTGTGCTATCGAAGTTCCTTCTACTTGAATCGAGAGGGGGTAACCTACCTTACTGAATTGAGAGTCGCCCTAAGGTTAGGCCTGCCCGGTTGTTTAGTTTAATAGTTGAATTCAAAACCAGTTTCATTAATTCATTTTTCTCATTTCCAAATCTAATAGAGAATTAAATGAACCTACTGCATGTCAAAAAAGCCCGGGAAAGGGAAGGCTTAGTGAAGTACAAGGCCGCTTGACAGGTGATAAGGTGAGGAAAAGCGAAGTCACTTCCCAAAGTGGATGAAGACAAGTTGCTGGATTGCTTGGTCTATGAAAATCTTTTCTTTTCTTTCCCCCTTTCGTGGCTGTTGCGGTCTCAATGGGTAGAGTCCTAATGTAACTGAACGAACGCAAGGTGGCATCCTTACTTTCAAAGTGTTTTTAAGATGGAATCACACACATGAAAAAAGAAATGCCACGCATAGCGTGTCACGAAACTCATTCCCCATTCTCTAACTTCCCTTCTTTCGTTCAATCCCCGCATCCTCTTCCACTCGAAAATCCCCTGCTTCATCCTTACTCACTATCTTCGACACGCTGACGAGTGCCTCTTTTCTCTGGTTAGGTCCAAACATTCACCTCACGCAGGGAGAGGTTTTCTTCTCTCCTCATCAGCTAGCTCATATACGAAATAGGGGATTTCACTAATCTTAAGAAATGTTGAATCATGGCCTTATTGAAACCAGAAAATACAACATTTTTCTTACTTCCATCAGGAGCGCCCATCAAGCCGATTGCTACTTTCTGGCCTTGGGGCATCGCCTCACTTAGGGAAGCTTTCACTCCTCTATGGCACTCTAAACTCTCTTTCTTACGCTCCCGCGCCTGGTGAATTGAAAAAGGGATAAGCATTTCATCGGACAATTTCGAACCCAAGTCTGCAAGTCCAACGTCGGAAAGAAGCAGAGAAGCGAAGAGAAAGGAGGCATTTTCCCACCAAAGACCAATTCATTCTTTTTTTGATCAAGGGGAAATCCAATGCTATTGATTTACAGCATCGAGATACCAAACTAGGAGCGGAGACGGAGCCGCTTTGGAAGCGTCAATGCAAGAAAAAGATAAGCGAAAAAGGATCCCATCCTGACGGATTCCGCCCCTCTCCCTGATACTACCTCCTAGAGGGACTGATCAATTAATTGTTCCTACCCTGCGGTTTCCCGTCTTTCCTCGCTTATAAGTTCCTATCATAAAGGAACTGGACTTCTATTAACCACACTTTCTCGAACAAGTAAGGAGAAGTTCGCCGATCAAATCCAACCTAAACCTTGCCTATGCCCCCGATGTTGTTGCGGTATGCTCCTCAGATTTACGAATTCACAAGGGGCCTCAGGCCCTACTTAGTTGACTAGGGATGCTCTTGTTGAAGTGAAGCAGAGGCGGAAAGGGAAGGCCTGCCGGAGAAAGTAGATCTCTTTCCTTTTTCCTTTAGACTTGCCTCTTCTTTTTATAACTCGAGATCAATTTGACTTTCCTACTAACAAATCAAAATTGAATACTCAATCATGAATAAATGTATTCTTATTGGTGCGTCAATATTAATGGCCGGGCACTAAATCCCCTACATCCGAGATCCCTGCACTTTCATGAAAAAGGAGGCACTAAGAAAGAAGAAGTGCAATTTACGCTAGGAACAAGTTCAGGGATAAGGATGTTTTCTTTTTCCTTCAACCTCGTTAAATGATAAATCCATGCTCCTCTCCTCTACGCCTCTCGATCTAGCTTATTGGTCTAGTACTTCCAGGTGCTTGCCAGTTCTGAATGACTGAACTTCAGCTGAGTGGGCTCCGCACCAACCGGATTGCTTTGCTGAGGAATGGAGTTAGTGGACACGGGAAGGAGGGAAGGATGGAAGCTACTTGAACGGGTGATATAAGAAGCTCGATCGTAAGGGGACTAATAAGGAGACTCGAAGAATGAGCCGAGCCATGCAAGGACGCTAGAGTCTCACATACGGTACCTTTGAAAAGGGGATTGTGATTCCCCATGTAAACTGGTAGGCTCAAAAAGGTTGGTACCAAGCTAAAAAACCAATTCTCATTCTACATATCCCTTTTCTACTATGGGACTCGCTTCCCAGCCTAACTGAGCAGTCCCCTCCCGGAGCAACATCTTGTTCAGCGGGAGAGGATTGATGTTGAGCAAGTAATTTGAGGGTCTTAGTGAAAGGCTTGGCAAAGAATGTACGAATTCTTTGAACGGGTCGAAGGAGAAGGAAAACAAATCTTGAAAGGGAGAGAAATCCTTTCTTTCTCCTTAATCAGATCTTTGGCTTCGATAGGAAGATTCTTGATTCAAGAAGTAATTGGCAGGGGGCAAGCTCCACTATAGGGCCAGGGAGCAAGGACTGAAGAATGGCTAAGGCCAATCATTTCTTTTTTCAAAGGCCACTTGTTCTAACTAGCTTGGAAACTAATTTCCGGGATCTTGACCTACTCTTATTGTAGCGGAGTCTGTAACAACTTATGCTAGGGGGGAGCATCCCCACTTAGTGATCGGTCCGCTCACGAGACTGATCAGATCTGTCATAGCTTCTTTCAACAACTGGCCACTCTACAAAATTCTAAGGCACTTTTGCTTCTGTTTGTGCTACCCGTACCCCAAAAGGGGCTTAGCAGACAGAATATCCAGTAATTGATATGGAGCTAAAAGCCACTTGACTCTCTCCTGTTCTGAAAATAATGTGAATGGTCCATCCCGAATGAGAAAGAAGAAAAGTGCTTACTTCCCATCCCAGGCCGATACTTGACATGTACCCCTGTTTGGGTGGCATAGCCCGATTCTCTATTTACGGAACTTGATATGTGGTTGTCTGCCTTGCTGAGAGGAAGCTTCTGGACCATCTTTTTGAGAAGCATAAGATTCATCAGTCAGCCGACTAAGCTGCTATTGATGTGTCATTTTTGTTAGGGAAAGTGAAACCGCCGGATTTTTGCTTTCAAAGATGTAGGTGGTTGTTAACCACCAAAGATTAGTTGATGTTTACATAGGAAAAAGGCCTATTCCCGCTTCCGTCGAGTCAGCCCTTTCTACCCAGGAGCATTCGTTTCCACAGGTAAATTACACTTGCCCAATCATAATGCCACCCCACTGAGCAACTTTCCCGTGATGCAGGCCTGTCTATCCGGGTAGGGAAAAAGGAGAAGGTGGCTCCACAAGAGCAATCGGCCGAATGATTCATCACCCTTTCTTTTGTTTTTGAGGATCCTTTCAGTTTGGGTGAGGGTATTCTGCCCAAGCCTTGCCGAGGCCCGGGAAAGAAAGAGAAGCATTGAGGGGCGTGAAAAACTAAAGCCCTGGTCCCCTAAATAAAAAGGATTAGCCACTAAAGAAAAAGCAATTCTTCTTTCACAACTGCTTCATTCATGCCACCATTAAATAGCCTTCTATTTTGGTCAAAAGTTACATGCGATGGGTACCCACAGAATTTATGCAATTTCTTTTCTATTGATAGGCATCCGGGTTCTAGAAAAAGGGTGAGAAATCTATGTTTGATTCTACCAGCCCAAGGAGAAAGATCCGGATTTCCCAAACACACCAAACAAGCAAGACTTGTCAGGTTTAACTTGGGAAAGCACTTGCTTGATTGACAAGCGTGGGTTGAGTGAGCGCTGCTCGTGAGGATGGAACGATCTCCAGTTTAGTGGATGGGAATGGCTAGATAGAAAGATGATCTTTCCCCTTATTGGAAGACCCAACGGATTTCGGAAACCGACATCCCCTTTGCCGTTTAATTAATCAAATCAACATGACTGGTGCAACCACAATCGCCCTCTTGGTCACCCTTCCTCTTGATCCGACTTCGAGAAGGGCGCGAGGAGAAGAGAAAGCAAACCGTGAGTTTCAGCTATCTTTCCTGTAGAAGCAATTCCTTATAAAAAAATGTCCGTATCTTGGTCGGAAGGAGAAATTCCATTGTACTAGAGGCATTTTTTCCTCTTTCACTCATCCTCGCTTCAAGGGAATCTTCATCTTTAGAAAATTCAACTTAGGGTTCTCAATTATCTATTTTATTTGTTTGGGCTGTCGGCGGTGGAACCTTGAAAAGAGATTCCGTATCTCTAACCTCAATCCTTTCCTTCTTCGGGGCGAAATGTGAGTTCTTCCTAACTTTAGGTCTTTTTTCCTGTCCCCGCCTAATCCAACCTGATGAGGTCCGAGTGCTTCAAAGATCTCTTTTAGAGTCGACCTCCTTACTTGTCAAAGTACCAATCCTGCTTAACATGAAAAAACCAAAAGCCTCCCTATTCGAGCAACTGAATACCTGGTCGAGTCTCCTTTTCCACTCCTCTCTCTTATAGGGAAGATGCGGATCGAATGCTAATTCTGGCTTCTCTCCTCTTGGATGCCCTGAGGGGCAGCAGGTACCATGAGCCCTCTGTCCCAAAATAGATAGAGTTCTCTTTGTATTTACTGGATGACAGCCCCTGCTTACCGTTTTCGTCTAGTGTAACCGGGCAGGGAAACCAAAGCTTGCACTGCGAAGCTGGGCGTTCCAAAGGAAGTCTTTTTGGGCCAAAGTGTAAGAGAAGAAAATACCAATAAGAAAGAAAACTGTCAAGCTGGCTTCCACGCTTCTCCATATATCCTCTGCAGCTTATGCTACGTGGAAGCCAGCTGCTTAAAGACAAGCCCCGGGTAGAATCCGAGATTCTCTCTAGAAAGAAAAAGAGCTTCCGCGAGAAGATTGGTGCCTTTCCTCCAAATACCATTTTCCTTTTCCTCAGCCGACAAGCAATAGCTCCAGTTGGGGACCGCAAACAAAAGGAGAGAAAGTAGAGTCCTGTCCATTTCCACTCAAGAGTTCTTATGTGTTTGCACGCCCCTTTGAGACCCTTTTCTTTACTAAGGAACAACACATACAAGATTCGTCACTACAAAAATGGCAACCCTACTGATTTCATAGTAATAGAAATACATGTCCTACCGAGACAGAATTGTTAACTTGCTATCCTCTTGCCTAGCAGGCAAAGAAGGAATCCCGTGGAAAAGATGAATCCTTAGGATCGAGATGAGAGTCCAACTCTATGTGATTCGGTTGCAAAGATCAATGCCCCAGTACGAAAGAAAGAAAAAACTGCCCTTTGACTTGACAAAGTGGAATTCGTCCTTGCTTTCCCCTTTGACCTGTGCCAAACTCCACTTTTGCTGTTGCCAGGAGATGCAGGTTTTGGAATAAATACCTGGTCGAGTTTGTGGACTGCTTGACCGAGACATTTTCTCCATTTTTGTTATGCCGGAAGCGGGTTCAAAAATGCTGAATCTCTTCTAAATCATCATTTGTCAGAACCCTTCGCTCCGTGGGACCGTAGATCGGAAAAGATTGGTTGATGAAATTATTCCACTGAACGTAGTCCCCTCTGGATTACCCGCATCATTAGCATGTCGCAAAGAACCGTCCCCCTCCTGAAGACTCAGTCTCCCCTTGGTAGCAAAAGTGGGTTCTCAATTGTCTGCTTTTTCAGTCAGCCCCGATTGTCAAATTTCTTGGCAAAAGAGATTTATGGAAGCCCGATTTGATCCCGCTTGAGCGGCAGGGAGGAGGGGCAATATAATAAGGAAAATATTCAATTTGTTGCGCAGTAAGGGTGAGGGACTTATTGAAGGAGGGGCTCAGCCACATGACTCTCTCCTTATGGAGGGAGAGAAAATCACCTGTTTGATAGACCGAATGCTCTCTCTTTCCTGAGTTGGCTTTGCCTTTGGGGAACAGGCGAGGATCGTATTCCGGATGATCAAGGCAAGAAGATTTGAATAGCTTTCAAGAATCTTCCAAGGAGGGCCTCTTTCTCTTTCGGGCAAGGTCTTTCCCTATCCTGGATTGGTTTTTTCTGAAGGATTGTCAACTCTCCTGCCCCCCTGGAAACCCTTTCGAAGCACCCCTTATCGCCCCACAACATCTGGTTGGGAGAAAAAACCCCCTCAAAAAAAGAGAGAATTTCTCACCTCGAGAAAGTGAAAGTTTTTGCTTGGTTAGGGGATGCCCGTTGGAGAGAGGCAGGGGCGCGTCTGGTGGGCTCCTACTGGTCGCAAACACAATGGCGTCAGTGAAGAAGGGGGAAAAGGAGACTGGAGTTTCCCTAGCGGGGACTGAAATCGTGACTCATCAGACCCATCAAAGTAGACTTCAAAAGAAAAGCAGCAATTCTTCTTCCCGAAGTGAATCATTCCTGGTTAAGAAAGGAGACATTCCTTGGGTGATTTCATGCTTCTGCATAATTCATCCTTTCTTTCCGTGCAGTGTGATCAAGTTCTTTCCTTTGAGACCTAAGGTAATGAAATTCCGGTATTGACTTTTTTTGTTGTTATGACAGGCGGAGAGCAGTGCCCTCGACAATCAAACTTCCTCACCAGGTTTACAGTGGCGGCGCGGCTACTCGAAATAGAAATAGCTCTGCACTCCAAAGTGAAGAAAGAGGAGCAGGAAATTCCTCCTTATCAGTTCCCTCTCCCATTGGTCCTCAGTCCCATTCACAATAAAGATAAAGCCGCATGTGAATCCATCCCAACTCCACAGCAGCGCGCGTTGCATGATTCGTCCGGGGCCATAAAGATTAGCATTTTTTCCATTCTCTCTCCGAGCATAAAGTGCTGAATAACCAAGACACCTCCTCCTTCGTATGGATGCAGCAGGTTATGGCTTAAATTCAACTCTCCTTTCCTCCCCAAATCAAATATCTCATTTCAATCTCCTTTTCATTCTGCCCGCATTGACTAACCCCAAAGATTTAACACATGACCATCCCAAACTAACTGTTGCCCCGTAACGACTTTTTGAAAAATGCCTCCTTGCTGCTTTCCCGAGTCAAGTCTTGATCTTGGAGTGGTTCTTTGGATCGATCACAGATTCTCGGCCTCGGTGCCAATAAAAGAGAGTTTTCATCCAGCGACATTCATCTTCTTTTTCTTTTGAGGGGGTTTCGGTGCCTTTCCCTTAGGGCAATAAAGCTCATAAAATCATCAATCTTCTCATAGTCGTTTGCAAATCTCCTTTTCTGATGGTACAATAATCATTCGGGCTAATTCGTTGTCTGAGAGGTTCTTTTTTCACTCTCTTTTCTCCAAGGGCGAGGGCGGAGGCTCGAGGGAAGTCGCATCCATCCCATCGCAAGCACCTTTGGATTTTTGATAGAGATTTTATTCAATCCAGCCGTCCATAGCATCATAAGGAGGACCCCCTTTTTGAGGTCCCGTAATCAGGACCGCTATCCTGATTGGTAAAATGCCTACGGTTAAAAACAACAAGAATTTTTCTGTGGACTTCCTAGAACTATTGAGAGGAAGAAAGATTGAGGGGGTCCGGCATGAGATCTCTTTCAGCTAGAAGACAATTATGAGAATGAAGAACCCACCGTGGAGGCCTGAAAAGAAGACAGTCCAAAAAAGGGCCTTCTCTCCCCAAAGCCTCATCAAACCCCCTTGGCCACCTTTTGAAATACCGAGACCAGCTCCTCTCGGCGGCCAACCTCCTCTCACATTCGTTCGAGTCTCCTTTGATCAAAAAATCTCTCGAAAAATCCATGGTAGGAATTTCTCCAGAAGAAGAACGAAACGAAGTGAGAGGGTGACTTATAAGGAACGACCAAAGGGAGAGGACTGATAAGGAGAAGTGCCTCTGTCGAGTGAGGGTATGGCTTTCCGCCCCATCGGGCCCCGGGTTCCTTGCCGAAGGGTGTTGTCCGAAAGGATGAGTGTCTTTTACATATATGGATTCAGTGAGGGATTCGTCCCGGTAAAGTTTGGAAGACTGCGATTGAGGGAATTCATAGGACTTTCGTTGCCCATTGGTGGATAGGCAATTTTGAATCCGAGGAAGGGCAATAAGGAATCCTTCATGTTGGGAGGAGGGCGGAGGCTCGTAAAGGAATGGAAAGGGGAATGGAAAGAAAGTCCTCATGGATTTTCGCCACAAAAACATAGCCTCCATAATAAGAAGCAGGCGAAGCAGCTAGAATTATTCGTTTCACGCCCTCTCCTTATCCACCTTCTTCCTTCTCGGCCCGATCATGATTTAATGGAGCCCGGGGGAGGGGAGAAAGAACTTATGGAGAAGGCCCCCAAGAGTCAAGCCCAAAAAGCATGGCAAGTCATTCACCAAGGCCATTACCAACAACAGGATTATGAGATAGCCTCGGTTCGTACCTTCCCCGCGCTGCTGACGTAACAAACTACGTGAGCCTCCCGAGTCCGTTGCCGTTAAGCAAGATTTGACGATGATGGGAAAAAAGGCATGGTTCTTTCAATTCTGCATCCGCTAAATAATGAGACAATCCCATTCTGGCACATGAACATCTGAAGTTCTCGACCAAGCTCCAACAAACCTGATGGATGGGATCAAAGGAGGCGAGACCAAAGGAGTGGAATTCAATGGAACGACTACAAGCGGGAGAGGAAGAGTTAAGCAGAAGTGGGGTTAAAGCAGCCAACAATGCATCCCCCTTTACTTAGTAGGGCTTTCAAGGATGGATAGTTTGTTTTCCTTTCCTGTCCAGTATTTTCAATCCAAG
The DNA here is from genome assembly GCA_025774065.1 of Solanum ossicruentum. NCBI lineage: Eukaryota > Viridiplantae > Streptophyta > Magnoliopsida > Solanales > Solanaceae > Solanum > Solanum ossicruentum. The sequence continues at coordinate 3,563 of JAOTQR010073600.1, read as the reverse complement.
CCGAAATAGGAAAAGCCGCAAGCACCACTAGGCCCGGTCGTCGGTTGAACGGGTCCGATATTCATTCCTTACTCAAATAGGAAGGTGGCAGTCTCAATCTAGCGGCGTGGTCCAGAACAAGCCTTTCCTTTGTGGATCCATGGGCTTTTTGTTTTGGTTAAAAGAAGTGCTTCTTTGCTCGCTTGCAGCGCCTAGACTCGAGTTTCCACAGTAGGATTGAGTGAGGTGACGAGAGCTTCAGCCAAGGTTCCTTCCTACGCTCCATAGATGTTCATACGATTCTGGTGGATTTTGGGTGTGTTTGAATTCAGCCTCTCGTTAGGTCTTCACTGAAGGATTGTCCACCTTCTCAAGCCTCTCTACCATACCTAACGAAAGTGACAACGGATGACTTCCATTACTAAATTACAGAACTTTTCAAACTAGTTGATAGTTGTTCCCTGGTTGCACCCGGTTATAATTTACTAAATCACATCTTTCTGTTTTCATCACATTTAGACGGGGGAGAATCACTCAGCGCGGGGCCTCCCGTGTGAGGTCAGGTGATGGTCAACAACTCAGGCAGGAAATGCTAAAAAGGTGGCTAATGATGTAAGAGCTCTTTTCCCCGCTCTAAAAAAGGGGTATGTCCGGTTCCTCTCCCTTATGGTGGAGTGAGTGATGCCCCTTTGGGTATCACGAACGGAGTTGTTGAATTGAAGAATTCCCCTGCCCGGTGATGAATCTTCTTACCCCAGTTGTAAAATATCATATCCAATTGAGAACCCAGTTTCATTGCTTGTTTAATCAATTACGCTTGCTTGAAAGTCGAATTGCCATTTCCCTGTTGTAAAAGAAAATTCCCTACTTTAAAGTCTTATTCTAATTGTTTAATTAATTTCTTTAAAGCCGAAGAGAATAGACAATTTCTTTAAAGTAGAATTCTAATTATCTAATTAATTTATTTAAAGTGGAATTCATTGCTTGAAAGTGAAGTTGAATTCATTGCTTTCAAGTTCAGTTTCATTACTTGTTTAACTAATTACGCTTGCTTTAATGTTGAATTAATTGTGTTAAGCATATCAATGTGGAAGTGAACATCATGAAAAGTACGTAAAAAATGGTGTGTCAACCCGTCTGTTTTTGACACTTTTTCTTCTTTCAAGCATAAACTCTGATTTGATGTAATATAAGATAGATATTAAAAAAGTTCTTCAAGCAAGCCAATTAACGGTTAAAAGTTGCTAAAACACGTATTTTATGCTTTTAATTGGTCTTTTTTTGCTACAACTCTACTATTTTTCTTGATTGTACGAGACTCGTTAATGAAAGAGAGAAGAAGATCAAGCTTCAAAACACCGTACCTCCATTCGTGATCCCCACCCGGGAATCACTCACTCCACGAAAGAGAAGAGAAAGGAAAAACAAGAGGGCTAAGGCGTTCAGTTTCATACTTTAGGTAGAGCTACTTAACGCTTTCACACCCCTGTCATACTCAATATCTTCTTTTTTGCCCTACCAGGTCGTTCAGTTGCATTGTGGAATTAATGACTCACGCAGGGTTTTATTTGCTTTCTTTCAAGCTATTCCCTTGTGAAGTTGAATACTTTCATTCGTATTGTTTCATTAATTGCTTTAAAGTTGAATTAGCTCAGTGTAATACTTGATTTCATTGCTTGAACGTGTAATATTGTTGATTTAATTGCTTTCAAGTGAAGTTTAACATCCTTCGCGCAGTTCGAAAGTAGCGAAGTAGCGAGACTGAGTTCAGTTTCATTAATTGCTTGAAAGTGGAATTAAACAAGTCAAATTGCTTTCACGTTTAGTTGCTTTCAAGTGGAATGAATTAGCTCAGTTTCATTGCGTGAAGTTTAATGAATTACGCAGCTTGAAAGTAGAATTCATTAGCTCAGTTTCATTAATTGCTTTCAAGTTTAATAGTTGAATTGTAATAGTTGCATTAAAGGCTTTCAAGTAGAATTGCTTGTTGAATTACATGCTTGAAAGTGGAGTTCATGATTCCCAGGTGGGGATCACGAACGGAGTTTCATTGATTGATTTCATTCACCTACCACCCGGCTTTAAAGAATCGATTTTTTCTTACGCCCCTCTCCGCATCATTTCAGCGAGAAAATGGGAACAGCGGCTTAAGCCACACACACTTGGCCCTTTGGATTGCCGAAGAAAGCAAAACCTCCACTCTTGTTTGGCGAAGAGAAAGCTTCAAAAGTGCTTTCCGGCGGCGCGGAGATCTCCTCTTTCATTTGTGCTTCCAACGATTCTACCGGCCCTATCAGCCAGATTGAGAGGCGATTTTGTCCGCCCCTCCAGTAATCAAACCCCCATTCGACTATATCTGGTCCCCATTTTCATTTCGGATTCTCGAGTAAGATCCTATCTTTTAGGTACCATCATCTTCCCCAAGGTTCGAAGATCAAATCGCAACTAGCTCTCATGGGGAAGACACCGGCTTTATTGCGGGATGTCGATGCTTTGGAAGAAGCTCGAAAAAGAGTTTGGGAAAAGAAGAATCTCAAAAGAAAGAAAGCAATCCACTGCATGGGCAAAAAGAGAAAGAATAAAAAAAGTGGACTCGACTCACTTGTGTAAAATTGGACTCACTTCCCCTACAATCAAATATCTAATTCCTTCCCCCTCTAGGCAGAATTTACGACATTTCTTTTCTATCGCTTTCCACTCCTACACCACAAGAATCCTTAGTTAGAATCGTTCGAGTCTCCTTCCCGCTTGTAGTTGTCCTTCATAGTCGTTCCATTTCATTCCACTCCTTTGGTATCACAACTGAATACCCGGTCTTGCTGATTATATCACCCTCTCAGCCTCACACATAAGCAGACTCTTTCTCAACCGGGGCGTTATGGCAAGCAAAGAGGCGGTGGGGAAAATCGTTTTCATCTCCCAGAAACTATTCTTCTAAAAGAGAAAGAAACCTTTCCAACCACGACTGTAAAGACCCTTTCCTTTAAGAAATGATCAATGGAGAGGGGCGAGGGTGGAGGCTCCACTGAAAGGAGAGGACGATTGAAAATGTTGGACCTAAGGATAGGATTTTCATTCCTCCCGCCAAAGCTTGAACCACTTGGGATTCTCCAGTGGGTGCAAGCTTCATCGAAAGGCTCTCCGCCTCGTGGCATTATTGGGTTCGCTTTTTGATAATTGGCAAAACATTCCCATTGAAAAGAAACTGAAGCTCATGGGTCCGTTGGTCCTTCCTCTCCTTTCAGTCCAGCTTCCTTTTAAGTATCAGTCACCCTCTCACTTCGTTCGAGTCTCCTTAACAGTCGCCCTCTCCTTTCAGTCGATCCTGCCTAGTTTTGACTTGCTCTTCTCTTTGATTGAGACAACGGAGGAAAGCACTTGCTTGTTTGAGCCATACCGACTTTGTTTTAGCATCTTATCCTCTAATTGAGAACCCTGCCTTCGTCTCCCTTATGGTCGAGTGAGTGATGCCCCAAAGGGTATCATGAACAGAGTAAAGCAGTTGAGTTAAAGCAATTAAATAAAGTATTCCACCCTTGTCAAATATCATATCTCATTTCCCACGTCTTTTTTGCTTCAATGTT
>JAOTQR010073579.1:0-13139 GCA_025774065.1 Solanum ossicruentum | reverse complement strand
TGGAAATTGTAGCATTATATAAGTGATTACCCAACTCTATTAGTATGAGGCCTTTTGGGAGATGCCCAAAAACAAATCCGTGAGGGCTTGGCTCAAAGCGGACAATATCATACTAATGCGGGGTTGGGGGCGGGCGCACGCGGTCCCTAACAATGTTGAAGGTCATCTCTTCATCGTAGACTCTCATAGTAATGTTTTCTGCTTTTACATCAATTAGTTCCCCATCAGTTGCTAAGAAGGGACGTCCTAATATAAAATGACTGGCATCCTAGCATCTGCTTCAAAGTGAAGAATTATAAAGTCCGTAGAAATGATGAATAGCTCAACTCTTATGACCACATCCTTGATGATTCCATCTGGTGTTAGGTTGCATTTGTTCGCCAATAGCAAGGTGATGCTAGCTAGTTAGACATGATTTTTCTACGCAAGAGCTTTACACATACATAATGACATTAAATTTATGCTTGCGCTTCTTTTACCAATTTTTATGGGACGGGTGAAGCTCGCTAGGTTATCTAGCTTTTTAGGAAGCGCGCTCCTCAGTCAGGAGCTGCAACTATCAGTAAAAGCTATGTTATTTTCCTGCTCAATTTTTTTCTTGTAAATCACTATCTCTTAAAAACATTGCACACCCAGTGCATCAATAACTAGAATATTGATGTGTAATTCTTTGGATGTGTTGAAAAATTGATTGAAACTAGCCTCCTTTTTGTTCTGTTCCAATTTTTTAAGAGTTGATCAAATTCTCTCTGGAGTAGATGCGGTTGCCACCAGCATTCCAAGCTCTTTATCTTTGCCCACCTGTTCATCAATAATACTTATTTCTTGTTCACTAGCAACTTCTTCTAGCTTCTCACTCTCCTTTATGTAATATGCGAATATATCTTGATTTTGTGTTGTGACTTACACTTCTCCTTCCATTTGCTTTAGGATTTGCTATTGTGTGGCCGGCAAGAATGTCTCTGCCTTTGATTTGATTTTGGTGAGGTCGGATCCACTCGAGTCTCAATCTTGGCGAGGTTGGATCCAGGTGAGTCTCAATCTACTTGGTTGATGTAGGATGCGAGTTTATCACCTGTCCAATATAAGGTATATCACTGCACAGTAGCTATATATTGCTCTTAATTAATTTTTACTTTCTTGAGTACACGAGACATTATATCTTTCATTTTTGAAGTTTTAGAGTCGCTCACTGGTTGTTGGTCTTCTTTAGTGTGCCAAGTCCTATTTGTCTTGGTCATTCAGTCAGGCAAAGCATTTTCCTCCTCATACGTATGGTCTATAAGTGAACCCTCTGCAACATTGTTGGCCACAAATTTGTTTACTGCATCTAGCGATCTGTAGAAGCTTCTATAAATACTTTATCTGATAACCTGTGATTTGAACACTAACTACCTTTTTTTAAAAAAAATTGAGCCAAACTTTATGTAGAGCTTCACCTTGCAAGTGTTTGAAGTTGCTAATCTTATCTCTAAGCTTGATACGCCTATTTGAGAGAAACAACCTCTCTACGAATGCACCTGTAAGTTCCATTTTGGTAGTGATGGATGCTTCTGATACGATTGCTTCACTAATCAAGAAAAATGTATCACGATCCAGACCACAGAGTGTGACACCTATCGTAATTCTTAGGTGAAAGAACCAACTTCTAACTATAACTCAACCCAACAACAACAATTTTATCACTAAAGCATGCACAATAAGTATTAAAACAGTTATAAACAAATGAAGGGACTGAGTTTTTATAAACTCAATCAAGTTTAACAAAATAAGCATGGAAAATATTCTCTAGAACCTGAAAATTATAGTAAAACATTTAAATATATCTGAAATAAGAGGGCATGCGAACCCAATAAGAAAAAAATAAATTAATGTCTAAAATGTCTGTGTCCGAACAGATAGACAAAGAAATAAGAAGAATCCACAAGAACATGAACGAGATACAAGCCTCTTAGCATATCATTTCCACATCCTTGATTGCGGAAGCATAATTTAACAATAAGCAAGCAACAAATAATTCTAAGGGATGGGGGACTTTGGAATCATGCTATGGGGATGTTATAAGGAAGGGGATTTGCATGAACTACATAGCAAATTAAGTCTAAGTGGCAGCTAAGAATGATTCATGATATGGGGGAATAGGGGACTTGCAACTTTCATCACATCATCAAAAAATATGAAAAACATAGAAGGGGATGAGGAATAAGGAAAGTCCTTTATAATCACATAAACATATAAGAGTCAACTTCACAATACATCTACATATCCAACAACACCTCTAATACGAACGGAACGGGGGCCAAGACATCTCCCGAGCTCACCCTCAAAAGATAAATATTAAAAAATAAACAAGTCTTCACAAGAGCATGAAAGTAAAATGGATATTGTCCTAGAGTGGAGGACTCACCATTAGCAATCTTCAAATGATCTGGCTAACCACATGGAGGAAGAGAATGGATAGGAACTACGGTTAGATCATATAGGCAAAAGAAGTATGCACTAGTACTTGGAATGTACTAAGTATGCAGGGTGCAATGCAATAAAGGACATAAGCCATAATTAAATAATATTCATAATCATAGCCAACGAAGATAAGCTCAATATAAAATAAATGCTCAATGCCTTAGTCAAAACATACATGAGGATTGCCAAATCACAAAACATATCATACATAGATGGGAAAGGACCATAACCGACAAATAATGCCAAGCGAGCTACTACTTGAAATCCTGGTGTTCACTCCATGCTGAATAAAGAAGTGGTCTACTTTGCCAAGGTATACCATCCACTCACCTTATGATATAACCTTTTTGAAGGGTGTTAAAAATATCCCTACCTTACGACATGGTCTTTTTGGTAGGTATAAGATGTCCTTGCCTTACGACATGACCTTTTTGGTAGGAATCATGACTTATTCTATCTTACGGCATGACTTTTTCATTAGGTATTATTAGATGTCCCTACCTTACAATGCAATCTTTTCAGTAGGAGTTAAGAGATGTCCTTACCTTACGATACAATCTTTCGGTAGGAATTAAGAGATGTTCTTACCTTATGATGCAATCTTTTCGGTAGGATTTACAAAATGTACTATCGTGGCACATAGTTAAGGGACAAAGGCTACCAACCAAGTTCCTCTCGGTTCTAGGTCAACAATCCCAAAGAATACTCAATTTATATACATAGCCATATCATACAAAGCTTCATAATTCATGGTAGTATCATAAGAGTAGCTCATCAAACCATTACATCATAATATCAAAGAAAAGGGCTCCATATTATTTATAGCATCCAAGACATTCTCATGAGCTCATAGAATGCTTAATATCCCTTCAACATATACAATATTTATAATTCACATGTCTTATAAGACTTTCGTCAACATAGGATCTAGTCAAATACTTTAGCCAAAATATTGTTAGTAATATACACATAAGCTTAAAATCATGCAATTCAAGAGTAGCTATAGAACATGAGAGGAGTAAAATCAATTCATTTTAAAGTCATTAAAATCAACCCACCAACATTGTAGTAAAACCCTCATTTTGGGTATCATGAAATACAACTTAAATCCACAAATTCTTTCATAGCTTTATATAGGATCATAGAGTACATAACTTTAATATCATAAAACCCATTACAATATTTAAACCCCAATGATATTTAAGCATAATGAAATCATTAGTTGAAGAATTCAAACTTAAATCATGTATGAAATGTATAGTAAGACTTACTTATAAAGTATTCAACCTTAAAATTCATGAAATTTGGTGATGGAGAAGGATTGGCTTCATGGGTGGAAGAATCCCCATGAATGAAACCCACACACCTTTAACTTGAGACTTTCTTGAAGAAAAGCTTAAGGAAGACTTGAGGCTTCAATTGGGTTCTTGAAATCCAAAGCAAGTTCTTGATATACTTTGAATTAAGATGAGCAAGTTGTGAGGAATTAGTAGGAATTTTGGGAGGTTTTTTGTGTGTTCTAGGGTTTGCAAATGGATGAAGAGTAAGGTATTCCCGCATATTGCCGTTAATGAAAACAGGAAATTAAGGAACTTTTTAAACTAGTGCACGATAACTCCGTGATGCAGACTTGTTATGGAGTAGTACATTTTTGCACAAACTTCAATTTTTCCTCTGCTTAGGCCCAGGAATAAGTTTAGGCCTTTTTTACACTAGCGGGCGACAAGTACGCAATGCGGACTGATCGCACACTTTTTTGGTTAAGCCTCAAATCACCCTAAAAATTATTTTTCGCTACGGCTCATCAAAAATTGAAGACCACTTCTTTCCTACAATTTTGCCCCCAGAAGTTGAATATGAATTCATATTTTCAAAATCGTATATGGATTTTGAGATATCCAAGAACTACACTATAGGGCATTTTCTTGAGGTGCGTAAGAGGTGTTATAGAACCGAGACTCAAACTGTTGTGTACTGGCATGGTACTGAGTCAACCAATAATATGTTCTAGGTGTGGTAGCCAAGCATACCATTAGTAAAGTTAGTGTACCAATGCAGTATCTGAGCCAACAGAAAATCAATATCAATCATGCATAGTTATATAACAACAAACAATAACACTTAAAGCCATAAGTAAGATAAATAAATTCATTGTATGAGATCAGCATAGTGTCATTCAATATTATCCTTTTAGTTTTTTTTTCACATGCATTGAACAAACAATACTATAAAGTAGTAGACATGCATACATGTATAAATGGGCAACACATAAACTATTACCTAATTTGAATTGGGCCTTGAAAAATCAATCCAACCCAAGCTTTCCCTTTGTTATAAATCCTGACTTGTTCATGGTCTAAAATAAATAATAAGTATAATAATCAATGGACAATGGCCTATCAAAAAATTTGAGTTAAATCTTAATTCTAACCCTAGGTCAATTGTATGATCATCCCATCTAAATAGGACTTTTCTTACAACTAAACCAAGTCAAAACCCTCTCCCAAGAATAATAGTTTAGATTCTAAGGCTTAAGAATTAATTTACAAGATCAGGAGAGTAATAAACTTACCTTTATTGAAGAATTTTATGGAAAAACAAGAAAAAATTTTCTTAAATTACCCTTCTCAATTCTAAGAATGAAGTAACCTATCATGATCCAACACACGATTCCTGAAGGAACCTCAAACTAACCCCTTAGCATTCTATCAAGCAATTAAGGAATAAATAAAGGAATACAATGGCGGAAGCATATACATGTTATGACTTATAATCATAAGGTAAGTAATAGAATAAGAGATACAAGACGAAAAACTAAATCAAGTACAGAGGTCCAATATATGCCTCTAACTCATGACATAAGATGGGGGCTCAGACAGACCATGGCTCACCCTTAACAAAAGGAAAGACTATCTCTAGAACATAGACATAACTTGAAAGTAAGAAAATGATCTTGTCCCTGAAGCACGAGGACTCATCCAATTCGGATCGTCAAAGTGACAGGATCTAGTCACAAGGATAGGTAGCAGGATGATCAGCAACTATATTGTGATATAATGCAAGCATAGAGTATGCATTAGTACTTTTGAATATTTTAAGTATGTGGGCATGCAATGTAATGGACATGATACAATTTGCATTTGAATATTAGATGACAAGGACACATATATATAGAAGAGAATTATATTAAAGATAATACCATATAAAAATGACTTAAACCATGATCCATGAATGCCATAATACATAAACATAAGTGGAGATGGAATCTCAGCCGGCATGTAAGACCATGCGAACTATTACAAGGAATCCCAATGTTGGCTCTACACGAGAGATCGTGTAGCCTATTTACCAAAGGTAGACTATACTTCACATAGTGGGTGGTGGTAGATACATAATAATTGATATTGGGAATAAACATGAACCTACAATGGCACGTAGTTATGAGAATGACAGGCTTTATATAAGGACCCTTAAGGTTATCCCCTATCATCAATCTCATTCAGTGCTAAATCATTATCCCACAAGAATACATACATACATTATATTTATGTAAACATACACACACATAAACACAAACACACACACACACATATATATATACACACATATATTTATATGTGTGTGTATACGAGCCGAGAAAGGTGAATCCTGGGCTACCGGAACTAGCCGAAAGAAGTTGTAGGAAAAAAAGGGGTGGTGGATGGATAGAGGTGATCGAGAAATGCTAAGGTAGGGAGGTCAGGTATTTTGGGTAATTTTTGTGAAAACTGGGGGTCAAAATTATTTGACCCCCTATTTATACATTGATCGGATCAACCAAAATTATTGGGCTCAGGCTTCTACAAAACCCTGATTACGGGTCGTAGAAGATTTTACGGCCTATATATCTCACTTTCGTAGACTTCCCAAACCCTAATTTTTGGAAATGAGTTTCACAGACTAGTCTACGAGCCATATAATAAAATATGTTTCGTAGAGATGGTCGTAGAAACCTCCAACACTTAGTCAAAAGTAGAAAACTTACCTGGGTACTACTAGCCTCCTTCACGACCTATAATTTTATCTACGGTCTGTTAAATTGACTCGTGGATTGGAGTGCACAACGGTATTCTTATTGGAAGTGTTCTATGAGTCATTGTATGGGTCATAGTTTTACATATGGCCCATAAAACCAACCGTAGAAACACTTCTTGTTGCCTTTTCAGCCAAAATTGGCTGATTTTGTAATGTACGTGCATATTATTCATAGAACACACTATTACCCTATATGCATGAAAATTACAACGAAAATACAAACATTAAACTACCTACAAGTCCAAAAGCTAAAAAAAAACAAAACTACCACTATGACATCAAATATCTTAGGCTGCCTCCCATGTAGTGCCTGATTTATTGTCACGGCACGACTTGGATAACTTGGTTACTCATACTTCACTAAGTACCTAAACATCCATCTTCATGTCACCTGGCCTCTTCATTAACTGACATATATTGAATATAACTTCATCGTCATTCAATCTAAACTTGAGTTGTTCAGCATCCATATTCACTAGTGCTCAACCAGTGGCTAGGAAGGGCCTTCCCACGATGATTGTGACTTAAAAGTCGACTTCTCAATCAAGGATCACAAGGTATGTGAGGAATATGTACTTCTCCACTTTGACAAGGATGTCATAGAGTCTCCCCACAGGCTTCTTCACTGTGCAATTAGCCATTAATAATCGCATGCTCGTCGAAGTAGAGGTTCCCAGTCCTAGCTTCTTGAAGATCGCAAGGGGCATCAGATTTATGCTAGCACCAAGATCACATAATTCCCTTGTGAACTCTACATGTCCATAGAGCATGGTATGGTAAATACAACGGGATCCACTCGCTTCTACAACAAGGGACCTAACAACAATTGCATTGTAATGCTGAAGCTCTTGAGTGAGCTCTTGGCTTACAGTCCAGTTCTTCGTGATCAAGTCCTTCATGAACTTCACATATTCTAGCATCTTCCTCAATGCCTCAATGAGAAGAATATTGATGGAGAGTTTTTCTAGCATGGAGAGAAAGTGCTTGAATTTACCTTCCTCATCTTTTTTTTATTCTTTGAGGGAATGGAGGAGGACGTATAGGAATGGGCTTCAACTTTTGTGGCATCTCTACAGCATCACGCACCCCTATCCTTGGCACAATCATTTTCAATCTCTGCATCTTTAACCTCAACTAATTCTTCACGAACATCATCATCATCAATCGACATTTGAGGATTAATGGTCTGTTTGTCACCATGAATTGCCACTGTCATATGGCCCATACACTGCCCCTCATTCTTCGGATTTTGAACTGTATTTGCTGGGCAATATATCTTTCTATCACTAGCTGAGTTTAGTTGATATTTGACTAAACGATTGCCCTAGCTGTTTGATAGCAACAAAATGAGACTCAATATTCTTATTAATGTTGGAGATGTCAAACTTCATTCCCCTCAAGGTCTCATCCTGCGTTTCAGCCTTCTTCAACATATGATCAAACATCTCCTCAACTCTAGAGCTACCAGCACCTGAATCATGACTATTTGGTGATAGAGAATGAAAATTTATGTAGCCATCTTTGTGACCCCAATCAACATCTCTGTCCTAGCCCTTGTTTCTATCATAGTAACCTCCACGATTATTGTCTCTAAAGGCATCATCCCTATTATAGTTTCGACCTTGGTTCCCTTGACCTTGGCTCCAATAGTCCTAATTGGAGCCTTGGGCATTGGTATGGAAACCCCCCATCTGATCAATAATAAAGCATGTGTCCTCTCATAGTAAGGCTCCTCGTATGTGAGTGCTCGCAAAGGCTAATGGGTGACTACATTGACTCATTTTTAATTCTGCTTCATCAACAACTCTAAGTTGGTACTAATTCAAGCAAGCTCTTGCATCATATCCTCATTTATTTTAGCTTGCTAAACTAGTACTGACTGCACATTAGCTAAAAGAAGAGGACCTATCTCTCGTTCTCCATGCACGATTCGTCTTAGCCACCTTTTCTAGGTTCTCTGCAACCCTTGAAAATGGTTGATCTAAAATTGCACTATCTAAGACTGTATCAGCACATGCTTGGCTATTATCATCCAAGGCGCGGTTGTAGAAAATCACCACCAAGGTATCATGAACTATCCTATGGTCAGGGACACTAGCCAAACACTTTGTGAACCTATCCCATATTTTTAGTCTTTCAACTTCAGCTTCTTCGATCTCAGGAAGAACCTTTCCAAAAAAGCCTTCTGTAATTCAATACAGCTAGTGATCAAACTCTGTGGAATCTCGGATATCCATAGTGTTACATTGCCTATTAGAGACAATGGGAAGATGTGAAGCACAATAGCATGTGTAGACAGATTTTTGTTCCCATTGCACTCTTGCAGACAAACACAATGTTGTGTAGATGGCTATGCAGATCCTCTGATGGTAGGCCCGCGAACAACCCGCGATTCTATAGCATTTGAAGTAACCCACTCAAAATAATGAACTTTGTGGCATTTGGTAGTGACAGTAACACAATAGCTCCAGAAACATCCATATCCATAGGATTTCAGCCAATATTAATTCAATAGATAAGCTTCGACGTTGAGATCCTATGTCTATGGATCAATGTCTTCAAGTGGAGGTGGGTTATTATCATTCTCATTCTAGTACTGGTTTAGAGTTGTATTAACCATGTTGTTTGTGTTGTCTTGGGCTATTTTTCTCAATGATTGACATTAATATCCTGTGTCTGTGGATCAATGTCCTCAAGCGGGGGTAGGTTATTATCATTCTCATTTTAATTCTGTTAAGAGTTGTATTAACCATGTTATTCGCATTGTCGTGGGCCATTTTTCTCAATGTTCTTTGGATCTCTGGGTCAAGTGTAGTCAAGGTAATTCCTTGATTTTGCGTGTTATGCATAGACTACACCTACACGCTGGAACAAAAATAAAAAAAACAAAAATGTAAACTGAGGCAAATAAGGATTAATTCTCGAACTACTCAAACTAAACAAGTCTAGATGTATTCTCCAGCAAAACCTTGGATACAACTTAGTGCAATTATACAGTCCCAGTAAAGAAGATGTCGGCGTTAGTGTATGCTTTTGATAAGGTTTGCTCCTATTTGGTGGGTACTAAGGTGATAGTGTTCATTGATCATGCATCCCTTAGGTACCTATTCAACAATAAAAAAGCAAAGCCCAGGCTCATTAGGTGGATCCTACTATTGCAAGAGTTTGACACTGAAATCCAGGATTGCATGGGGTGTGAGAACTAGATCGTTTATCATTTGTCCAGACTGCAGAGTGATACCCACATCGCAGAGCAAGGGTGAATCAATGAGGCGTTTCCAGATTAGCAACTCTTGGCATTGGAGATAATTAAGTTTCCATGGTATATTTATATTCTAAATCTCCCAGTGAGTGGGGTGTTCCTACTAGATGCATCTAGCCAACAGAAGAAGAAGTTGGCTCATAAAGCGAGGTTTTATGTGTGGGACAAGCCTTATCTCTTCAAGTTGGGAATAGACAGAATGGTGAGGAGATGCATGCTCGAGGTTGAGACACACCAAGTGGCAGAGCATTGTCATGCTTCCCCTTATGGAGGGCATCATGGAGGCAAGCGAACAACTCATGATGTATTGCAATTTAGTTTCTTTTGGACTTGTTCAAAGATGCTATAAATTTTGTCAGGAGCTGTGATGCATACCAAAGAACAGGGACCAGCACCAAGAGGCATGAGAAGCCTCTTAATAACATCCTTGAAGTTGAGATCTTTTATGTTTAGGGGATGGACTTCATGGGACCATTACCACCATCCTTCGACAATCAGGGCATGCTCGTTACTGTGGACTTTGTGTCTAAATTGGTAGAGGTCATAGCTTTTCCTATAAATGACTCCAAGATTGTGAGTAAGTTCTTATAGAAGCATATCTTCACAAGGCTTGGTACTCCACGAGCTATACTCAGTGATGGAGTGTAAACACTTCATCAATCAGACTGTGAAGAATCTGTTAGCCAAGTATGGAGTAAGGCATAAAGTAGCTATAGGCTACCACCCATAGAGGAGTGGATAGGTTGAAGTGTCTAACAGAGAAGTTAAGCAAATCCTACAGAAAATGGTGAATGCTATGAGGAAGAATTGGGAACTTAAGCTGGATGAAGCTCTGTGGGCATATATAAAAGAGTCCTAGTGGCACCTCACCATATAGAATGGTCTTCAGGAAGAATTGCTACCTCCATGTTGAGCTTGAACATCAAGAATGTTGGGCCATTACAAAGTTGAATCTTATACCCAAAGCTCGTAGGGCGCAAGCGCTTGGAATAATTAGAGGAGTTTGATGAATTCAAGTTGCAGGCGTACGAGAATGTCAATCTCCATAAAGAAAGGAATAATAAATGGCATCATCATCATATAGTCAAGACACATTCAAGCCTAGATTAAAAGTACTTCTTTTCAACTCTCAGTGAAACTTTTTCCGGGCAAGTCGAGGTCCAAGAGGAGTGAACCATTTGATGTGATGTGTAGAACGCCACATGGTGTTATGGAGCTATGGAATGAGACAAAGACATAAACATTCTTGGTAAATGGTCAAAGAGTCAACCGCTACTATGGTGAAGATATGGATCGACGAGAGGAGGCCATTGAATTGGCCAATGAATGATAAAGACATTGCATCATGTTGCGACATTAAATCAGGCAGTACGGGGGAGGCAATCCATGGTGAGGTATTTTAAATTTCAGCATTTTAATTCTTAATTTTAGAATTTTTCTAAAAAGTACCATAAAAATATGTCAAGTTCTGACACAGAAGGCAGGTCCATAAAACCTTTGCGTCGCAGACCAAACCCCTTTTGGGTCACTTTTTGTTCATTTTCATTTTTCATAGTTTTATCAAATATTTTTAGATTTTTTGTGATCAGATTAACTTGTATTCATATTTTTGCAATTACTCAAATGTTCAAAAATTTTTTTGGGATTCGACGGTAGAAATAAATTAAAGTTTTTTGGGTCCCAAAATTTTCTTAACAAGAAGAGTCCGCAACAGGTCTGCGTCATTGACTCGTTCCATCCAAGGAAAAGTTTCAGGTAAGTAAAAAATGTGAAAAAGAAAGAATATGCAAAGTCAAAGCTTGCGACAGCTCCGTGTCGCGGACCTATCATGGACATAGTTTTTTTCTGCGAAAAATTACTCGACCAACCTTGAATTTTTATCCTTTCTTAACCCCAACTCCTAGTCCCCCCCCCTCTTTTACGTGAACCCCCACTCTAAATCCCTAATTTTCTCTCAATTTCTCCTAATTCCATCATATTTTCTCAACCCTACCATCAATTTTAACACCCAAATTCGCGCCGCTCTTTGTGTTCAAGGTTGATTTTGTGGGTTCCCCTCCTAGTCTACACACAAGGTATGTTTTTCTTCACTCTCTCTCTCTCTCTCTCTCTCTCTCTCTCTCTCTCTCTCTCTCTTTCTGTCTCTTGAGGAACACAAATATCATGTCTTTGGTGGTGGGATTTCTCTTTTATGTAAGAATCTTAGCACTTGACTTGATTTTTGTGAGATTCTTGCTATGGGAAGAGGTTATTATGATACATTGTGTGATTACCTATATATGAGAAACCCTACCCAAATGTTTGGGTGAAAATATTGTAATTGATGGTGGTTTGGTCTTTGTTTGACAATTCCCTGTGGATTCTATAATTATTCATGGTTTATGGGGGACGTTGACACCTACTTGACTTGTATTGTGATGAATTGTGGGAAATCATGTGTGTCTTGGCAATAAGGGCTACAATGTGAGATGTGGTGTTTGAATTGGGGTATTTTTCTCTGAGGTTTATGTTGTAATTCTGGTTTAGAGGTGTAATGGGTTATTGTGATTTGATTGTGGGAATGAGATAAGTATGGGGTGGTTGATTTGACTTCACAATGTGATGCCAGGGTATGAACATTATTGTTGTTGTGATGTTGATTTGTGTTGATAAGGGAAGTATAAGTTCTTTTATTCCACCCATGAGTTGTATTAACCATGGGGTTGGGTTGACGGTTATACTAGGTGTAGGGGCCATGCTTTTTGTGGGGGTGGAGTTGAATTATTTGTTTTGCAGACACTCATGGCTTCATGAAGTCATCGTGAATGAGGTGAAGGGTTATCTAGTATCTAAAAAATGGGCAGGGGTGTACCTACACCTTCTATCTCGTGTGGGCAACAATGGATTTTTGGCTTGAGTGGGGTGCTCCAGCATGGGAAGAGATGGTACCAGGCCCATAATGAAATAAAGTACTTCTCGGATGTACCAACTGAGCATGAGATCCTAGGAAAAGAGTTTCTTAAGATCATGGAGCGAATCAAACAACTCCATATGGAGTTCATCTTTGCCGATCTCTTCGAGTGCAATTTGAGCATGGTGCGAGAATTTTATGCTAACCTCCACGTGGATGCTCAGACCCATTTTGTAATGGCGCGAGGGATCCAAGTCAACTTATCTCCTATTTCTATAAATCAAGTTCTTAGGACTATGGACTTAACCCTTCGCACCACTGACTAAGCTTCAAATTTGGCCCCAATACCAGGTCATGTGGTATACCTTGGTGCCACGCCCCAAAGTCTGGTTAGGGCGGACTGGCACCCGTTGCCGATAAGGCTCAGGAGAACCAACTTATATCTAAGCG
>JAOTQR010073558.1:0-13140 GCA_025774065.1 Solanum ossicruentum | reverse complement strand
TATATATATATATATATTTTGTGCCCTTGCCATCTAATATTGAATACAGTTTTGCTAAATCTCATTCATTGCACCCCGCTTACTTAGTACATTCAAATGTACTAATGCATGCTTTTGCCGACATGACCTCACCATGTAGGGACCGGAGATTAGTACCATCCACCATTTGACAGTTTGATCAGATTTGAGATATTTGTTATGTCCTATTTTCCAAGGGCAAACCATCATATATCTACCTTATGTTGTTCCCGTTTTCATTTTTCCTTTGAGAGTGAGTCTGTGACATGTCTTGGCCCCCATCCCATCTTATGTCTAAAGACATTGTTGGACATTTTGAAGACTCTTGTCAGATCTACCTGTTAATATGTTGTATTTGGAGCTTACAGTTATGGATATCTTTTGGATATGGCTATTATGGATTTGTTATGAGGATTATTGATATGTATGTATTTTTGATATTGAAATGTGGAAGATCCTATGTCCCGAATTGCCCCCATAAAGTGAGTCATACTTACCCGCCCCTTAGTTTTTATGTGTTACGTCTTATGCGAATCTATGTTAACCCCTTTTCCTATAATATCCCCATAGTGTACTTTTCCATATCTTAGAACTATGTTTTTACTTTTTGAATATGCTTCCAAACTATTGATATGAATTTGGATACTTCCGGGCTTATTTGGGGTCTCTCGGGTTCCCATTCACCATGTCACTCCTAGACCCTAGGTACGGGTCCTGACATAGATGGTATCAGCGCACTGGGTGTACAAATGGACGTTAGAGTACAACATATCACATCAAGTAGAGTCTTATTCATGGGTGTGAAGTGCGCCACATCTATGGGTAGGAGGCTACAAGGCATTTTAGGAAATATTTCAATTTTTCATGATCCTTATTATGCCATTGAACGTGTCATAACATTTTCTTTCTGCATTTCTCCCTACCAGATAGGGAGAGTCAATCTGGGCTCGTAATGTAATCTAGGTAGGGAAAATGTTATAGTTGATCCTATAAATGAGAACAAAAGGTAGTTGATAAAGGATGTGCATTGTTTGACAAGCTTGCTCCTTTGGGTATTCAAAGTTTTCATAGGTTGACTAGTTATGATGGAAGGTTTGTTAAAGGTTTCTCATATATTGTATCTTCATTGATCAAGTTAACTCAGAAAATGGCCAAGTGTGTATGGTCGGATGAATGTGAGAAGAGTTTTCAGACTTTGAAAGTTTGGCTTACATCAGCTTCGATTTTGACTTTACTAGGTGGCTTAAGTGGGTTAGTGGGATGTTGTGATGTTTCTCGGATTGGGTTGGGTTTTGTACTTATATGATGTGGTAAGGTGATAGCATATACGTCAAAGTAATTAAAGGTGCCTGAGCATAATTACTTGACTCATGATCTTGAGTTAGCGGCAGTGGTAGTTTCCTTGAAAATATGGAGACAATATTTCTGTGGGGTGCATTTTGATGTTTTCATCGGTCACAAGAGTTTATGATATGTGTTCACTCAAAGGGATCTTGACTTGAGACAAAGGAGATGGTTGGAACTCCTTAACGGCTATGACATAAGTATACGATATCATTCCGGCAAGGCAAATATTGCAGCTGATGCTCTTAGTGGACTATCTATGGGAGGTGTGGCTCATGTGGGTGAAGAGAAGGAAGAGTTGGCAAAAGATGTTCATCGTTGGGCTAGATTGGGTGTTAGGTTGACCGGCTCTAATGATGATAGTGTGCATGATCCGGATGGGGAAGGATTTTAATGGTTGTTGATGTCAAGGCAAAACAAGACTTAGACCCATCATTGGTTGTGTTGAAGAGCTTGGTTGCAAAAGAAATAAGATAGAAATTTCCTCCCAAGGGAGAAATGATACACTTCGGTATCAAGGTCGATTATGTGTTTATGATGTGGATGATCTTATGAGGGTGATCATGAGTGAAGCCCATAACTTTCATTAATTGATACATTCGGGATCTACCAAGATGTATCTGGATATAACCGAAAGGTATTAGTGGCATGGTGTTATGAAGGACATAGGTACATTTGGATATGAATGCTCTAATTGTCAACAAAGGAAGGTGGGACATCAAAGGCCCGATTATTTGGCCCCAAACTTTGAAATTCTTATTGAAATAAGAGAATGAGAATGTAGACTTTGTGAATTGGGTTTCCCCATACCAGAAGCAATTTGACTCCATGTGGGTAATTGTTGGAAAAATGACAAAATCGCTTCACTTCTTATTGGTTGAGACTACTTTCAATGTTGAGGACAATTCAAACTTTGGAGGGCATGTCAAAGTCTTGTGTGTTGGAATTCAAGGTTAATTAGGGTGATCACCTACCATTTATTGAGTTTGCTAACAACAATAGCTTTCATGCTAGCATTGGTATGACACTGTTTGGGGCTTTTTGTAGTAGAAGGTATAGGTCTTTGGTGGATGGTTTGAGATAGATGAGATGACTTATATAGGACGGGATTTAGTGTTGGAGGCTATGGAAAGAGTGAAATTGGTTAGGGAAAAGTTGAAAATGGTTTGTAGTCAGTCTCATTTAGAGGTTGGAAAGAGGGATCATAAGTCTCGTATTGGTGATTGGGTGTATGTGAAGGTCTCAACTATGAAGGGTGCGATGCATTTTGGAAAGGAGGGCAAGCCAAGTTCTTGGTATGTAGTCCTTATGAGATTGTTGAGCGATTTGAGAATACAGCCTATAGATTTGATTTGCACTTGGGTTTAAGTTTGATTCATTCGATTTTCTATGTGTCTAAGTTGAGGAAGTTGATTGGTGATACTAATACTAATGTTCCTTTGGGAGGCATTATGTTTGAGGAGAACTTGTCTTATGAGGAAGTTCCAATTGAGTTCTTGGATGGGCAAGTGGAGAGGCTTCGTAATGAGGATCAACATACTGAAAGTGCTACAGGGGAAGTGGAACTAAGTATGAAGCGACGATACCTCTATCCCTTCCAATCTACTCAAGGCTATAGTATTAGGTACTTCCTATTCTCAATGGTCCTAGTTCATTCGCTCTTAAGTCTCATGATATGGCATGCATACATGTGCATGAAAATGATCTATTTTGTGATGTTTTAAATTATTTGAATACATTTTGATATGAGTTTAAATGACTTAATAATTTCCAAAATGATGAATTATGAATTGTATATTGTGTTTGGAAGTTTCATGTTCTATGTCAAGCCTTTCAAGCCTTGTTCTACCACATTTGAGGACGAATGCTCCCAAGGGTAAGATGATGCAAGGATCCAATCTTTGTACAACTTCGTTGAAGCTTGAAATTTTAATTTTTGGCAAATTTTAGACCACGTGTTAGCTTAAGCAATACTACATGGTATTTCTGAGATCAGACGGCCCATACGGCCACCAACAAAGTGATAGATGGCCTTACTTTTGAGTTTGTGGCCTTGGTGTGGGGTTTCGGGCTAAGGCACATCACACTTGGACCTTACACGGCCTGTGAGACACTTCACGGACCGTTTGGTGGACTGTGTGATGGCCTTGAGCTTGAAACATCAATATTGGGAACCAAGTGTAGTCACATGGCCACCTTCACGGGCTGTATGATGGTTCACGGGCTGTGTGGCTCTTCCTTGAAGCAAATTTCGTATAAATTGTCTAAGTATGGGATCTTCAAGCTCAAAATAAGTTCACTTTCAAGCCTTCAATTCAAGTTTATTTATATTGTTTAATGCAATCATGGGCCTCCTATATCAAGCCAAGTTCAAAGGAATTCTGTTGGATAAGTTTTAGAAAAGTATCGACAGAAGGGTTAACTTTAGATGATCATATCTCTTAGCACAAAATTAATTGATTGATCCAAAACCTAGCTCTTTGAGTTAGATTTCTAACTCATCCAGTTTCACCTCATTTGGAGTTCGGATGAAGAAAGTATGCCCTTTTTCGTAAACTTTATCTGGCTAGACAGGAGCCTTCACGACCCGTGAAGCTAGCCATGAGAAGTATCATTTCAAATTCAAGGGATCATTTTATTATGGTATTTTTGATATTTTGACCCATCTCCAAGGCTTTTTAAGACCTTTAAACCCCCCTTTACATACCTAAACTTCTTCTACACTAATTCAAAACCCTCATTCAAGAATAACCCTTTAGTTTTAAAAAAGCAAATTCTCTCAAGTCTCTCTCAAGAACACCAGTGTGGATTTTAGCTTGGGAATCAAGGGACGATTCATTCTTCTTCAAATTTCTCCTTGGAATTTCCTTCATTAGCAAAGGTATGTAGGTCTAATCATTGGTTCCTTCCAACCAAAGAGACCAAAATCTTTTCAATCAAATTTCATGAATTTAAGCTCTCTTTGAATATGGGTTTTCACTATTTGGATTTATTAAATCATATTGATGTGTGGTGTGTACATATTTGATGATTTTAAGTTACTTTAAGCCCTATTATGATGATTTACATAGGATTTATGAAATTATGAATATGCATGTCCCTTTTAAGGCTTGTTTATGCATGGGTGACTATATTATGATTTTAAATGTTCATTTAATTATGTTTTCATTTGAATTTCATATTACATTGTGGAATTTAGATTGAATCTTAATTACCCATGCTTTCTTCACATCATTTATGGCATTTGCATTCATGACATTGAATTTTTATGGAAATTATTAGTGGGTAAAGCCCAATTATGTTAAGTATATGATTTTTGAAGAGATTATGATTATGAAAAGAATGTGATCACATATATGGATATGATTATGACTCTTTGAGCATTATGGGTACTTGCTCCATTATGTATGTATGGATGAGTTATTCATCTGCATTAGTATTATGACTATGAGTTATGATTTGACTTGAGCCTAATATGAATTATTATGGATGGTGTTTTGGCTTTTAGGCCTAAGAATGCATATAAATGATTTGATAAGTATTACTCCTCTTTGAAAGCATGTACATGTATATTATAAGTATTTTTGTGGGATGACGACTTAGCACCAATGAATTGAGGGAGGGGGGGGGGGGGCTCTCCTCTCTTTCCTTGAACTATAGGCCTAGCATAGGTTATAAAAATCCTATCCAAAATGGGATTAATTCCCGTAAGGAAGGTTGCTTCATACGAAATGGGATTACTTCCCACAAGGTGAAGCGTAATGTGATATGATCTGCTTTATGTGAAAATCCTATCAAAAATAGGATTAGTTCCAATAAGAAAGGTTGCTTCATACGAAGTGGGATTAGTTCTCATAAGATGAAGTATGGTTTACCTTTGTCAAGTAGACCACCTTTTTACCAGTAAGGGGATTTCATCGGGATTGCAAGTAATAGCTCGCTTGGTCTTACTCATATCGGTTGAGGTCACATCCCTATTATATATGAGCATTTGCACTCATTCTTTAAGAATTCCATAGCATCTTTTTATAATACATTCTTTACTATATATATTTCTTTATATGTTATGTATCCTTGCCATCTGACATTGAAAACAGGGTTGCTAAATCTTATACATTGTACCTCACATACTTAGTACATTCAAACGTAATAACACATACTTTTGACTATATGATCTCACCATGTTGGGACAGATGATTACTATCATCCACCGTTCGACTGCTAGGTCAGATTTGAGACATTTGTTGAGGTGAGTTCTTTCTACCAAGGACAAGTCCTCACCTATCTACCTTATGTTATTCCTGTTTTCATTTTTATTCTAAGGGTGAGCCTAGGATATGTCTTGGCCCCTGTCCCATCTTATGTCTAGAGGTATTGTTGGACATCTTGTAGACTCTTGTTAGATCTACGTGTTTTGTGTTTTATTTAGAGCTTACATTATGGGTATCTTTTAGATATGGTTATTATGAATTTGTTATAAGGATTTTTAATATGTATGTAAGTTTGATGTTGAAATGTGGAAGATCCTATGTCTCCAATTCCCCTCATAGAGTGAGTCATGCTTACCTGTTCCTTAGTTTTTTTATGTGTTACATGTTATGTGAATCCATGTTAACCCCTTTCTCTATGATATCCCCATAGTGTGAGTCCTAATTTTCCGTCCCTTAGAATTGTGTTTACTTTATGAATACACTACCATACTGATGATGTGAACTTGGATACTTTGAGGCTTGTTTGGGGACCCTTGAGTTCCTATTCGCCATGTTACTCTTAGACCCTAGGTCCGGGTCATGACAGTCTAGTTAGGTGTATGCATGAACTTGGAGGGTGTGAAGTATTAATTGTGGTTCATTTATTCTAGGCTGGGTATGAATTTACCTATAAATAGTCCTGTAATCTAGGCATTTTGTGGTAAGTAGAAAAGTTGAATAGAAAAATTATCTTTCCTCCACTTCTCTTCTACTTGTATTGAGTAATATTTGTGTTGTCTTGATCTCCCAAATTTCTGACATTTGGTATTAGAGATGGTATGTTTGAGAGACAACAAAACATAAAGAGAAAATGAGTAAATCCAATGGAAATCCATTCTGAGTTTCGATAGTTACCAAAGAAAATTATGGAAGATGCATACGAATGAAAGCTTTGCTTGGAGCTTATGATGTATGGAAAATTGTGGAGAGTGGTTTGGGCGAAGAAGATAATGCTTCTAGCACAATGAAGAAAGACCAAAAGGCACTCACACTCATCCATCAAAGTTTGGATGAGAAGATGTTCAAGAAAGTTGCAAATGCAACCACCTCCATGCAAGCATGAGAGATTCTTCGACCTTTCTTTAAAGGTATGGATAAGGTGAAAAAGGCTTGTCTCAAGACTTTAAGACTTTAAGAGGAGAATTTGCATCACTGCTAATGAAGGAATCCGAATCAATTTCGGATTATATCTCAAGGGTGTTTGCAGTTGTAAATCAAATGACCACATATGTTGAATTGTTGAAGGATGATAGGGTTGTTGCAAAAATATTATGATCCCTACATTCAAAATTTAATTATATCATTGTTTCTGTTGAAGAGTCAAAGGATTTGGATTGCATGACCATAGAAGAACTCGCGGGTTCTTTGCAAGCACATCTAGAAAAGTTAAAGAAATCAAAACAAGAGGCAGTTCAACAAGCTTTGCAAGAAAAAATTTCTTTGAAGGAGAAAGATGAAAGGCGTGGCTCAACAGAAAGAGATCGTGGGCATGGAAGAGGTCGTGGTGGATGAGGAAGAGGTAAAAGTCAACCTCCAACCAAAGAGAAAAGACGTCAAGACTCCAACCAAGAAAGAGATCATAGAAGAGGTAGAGGTTGGAGGTCAAATCAAGAAAGGTATGACAAATCAAATATTGAGTGTTACACTTGTCATAAGTATGGTCATTTTTCATGGAAATGCAAAATAGTTTTCTGGAGAGAAAAAATGAAGATGAAGATGACACTTTACTTATGGCATGTAAAGAAGATGAAAGTGTTGAGAAAAATAAAGGGTACCTTGGTTTTAGTGTAAATAGTCATATATGTGAGAAGAAGCAATTATTCCCTTAGATTGAGGAATTTAATGGTGGCAACATCACACTTGGAGAATCTTCAAAAGTTTAAATAAAAGGAAAAGGTACGATTTTAATTTGTTTGAAAGATGGAAGTTGTCAATTTATCTCTAATATCATTTATATACCAGAGATGAAAAGTAATATCTTGAGTTTGGGGAATCTTTTGGAGAAAAATTATGACATTCGTTTGAAAGATAAAATGTTGACAAAGAAAGACAAAAATGGAAGATTATTAGCTAAAGTTCCCATGGCTAAAAATAAAATGTTTGTGTTGAAGCATCAAACTGATATACTAAGGTACTTATTTTCATATATAAAATATTCATCTTGGCTTTGGCACATAAGATTTGGCCATTTGAACTTTGATTGTCTAAGATTGATGAAAAAAGAAAATACGATAAAAGGGTACCCAACCATTAACCATCCTAATCAACTTTACGAAGGATGTCTTTTTGGAAAGTAGTCAACGAAAAGCTTCCCGAAAGAGTCATTGACAAGTGGACAATGCCCTTTAGAATTGATTCATATGGATGTGTGTTGACCTATCAAGCCAACCTTACATGGTAAAAGTAATTATTTCCTTCTTTTTGTTGATGATTATCTTGAAAATCTTGGGTGTATTTTTTGAAGGAAAAATCTGAGGTTTTTTAAAACTTTAAGAATTTTAAAAGCATGGTGAAGAAGTAAAGTGGCTATCACATAAAGTCACTTCGCTCCGATAATGGTGGAGAATTCACATCAAATGAGTTCAAGGCTTTTAGTGACAAAAATGGAATATGTCATTTTTTGACTGTTCCAATATCACCTCAACTAAAGGGCATGGTAGTTAGGAAGAATCAAACTATTCTCAACGTTGCAAAAAGTATGTTGAAGAGAAAAAATATGCCTAAGGATTTTTGGGCTGAAGCAGTTGTTTGTATAGTGTACATGTCAAATTGACGTCACACCAAGAGTTATTGTGGCAAAACACCGTAAGAAGTTTAGAGTGGTTTCAAACCAAAAGTTTCCCCCTTGCAAGTATTCGAAAGCATTTCTTATGTATATGTATTGGATGAGAAGAGATCTAAGCTTGATGAAAAAAGTAAAAGGTATATTTTTGTTGGTTATGCACAAAGATCTAAAGGTTATAAATTATATGACACAAGAAATGGCAAGGTTACCGTAAGTAGAGATGTAGAAGTTGATGAAGATAGTGCTTGGGAATAAAAATCTAAAGAGCAAGATTACTCTATTAGTCCGTTTATTGTTGATACCTTGATGAAGAAGTAGTGGAGCAGCCCACTACGCCACCTACAAAATCTCCAACACAAGTTTATGAAGTTGGAGAATAAAGTTCAAGCAGTGTACCTTAAAAGTCTAGAAGTCTTCGAGACTTGTATGAAACAACTAAAGAAGTGACAAAAAATTCATGTGATTTAACTCACTTTTGTTTACTTATGGATAACAAGCCTATAAGTTATGAAGATGTTGTTGGTAATCCAAAATGGAGAGCTGCGATGGATTAAGAAATCAAGGCAATCAAGAAGAATTATACTTGGGAGTTAGCTAAACTTCCAAAAGGAAAAAAACACCATTGACATAAAATGGATTTACAAGATAAAGAAAAATTCCAAAGGTGAAATAGAGAGGTATAAAGCAATATTGGTAGCAAAGGGCTATGAGCAGAAGGCCGATATTGATTATGATAAGGTGTTCGCACCAGTTGCTCATTTTGAGATAAAATGCTTGATTATTTCTTTGGCAGCTCAAAATCAGTAGAAAATCTATCAAAGGGATGTGAAGTCGGCTTTCTTGAATGGGATTTTTGAGGAAGAAGTATACATTGATCAACCTTTGGACTATAAGGTTGAAGGAGGTGAAGATTAAGTGTTGAAATTGAAGAAGGCACTTTATGGCTTGAAAAGGCACTTTATGGCTTGGAAAAAATCCACGAGCTTGGAATTGTAGTATTAGTAAATGCTTTCAATTCAATGGTTTTGTAAAATGTACACATGAGCATGAACGTTATGTAAAAGTTTATAAAAGTGGCGACACATTACTTGCTAGTTTGTATATGGATGATTTGATCTTGACATGAAATAATCCAAAGATGTTTGAAGATTTCAAGATGTCAATGGCAAGGGAATTTGAGATGACGAATTTTCGCCTAATGTCATACTATCTTGGCATTAAAGTGGAGAAGAAATATGATTGAATATTTATTTCTCAAGGAGAATATGCAAAAGAGATTATCAAGAAATTTGAGTTGGAGAATTGCAAGTCTACTAGCAACCCCTTGGATTGTGAAATTAAATTGTCCAAGCATGAAGATCAAGAATACATCAATTCCACATATTTCAAGAGCTGTTTTGGAAGCCTAAGGTATTTAACTTGTACAAGACCTGATGTTCTTTTTGCTATTGGACTTGTTAGTCGTTTTATGGAAAATCCAATAACTTCCCATCGAAAATCAGCCAAAAGAATACTCTAGTACATCAAAGGTAGACTTGATTATAGAATTTTTTGTTCATCTTCAATGGACTTCAAGCTTATTGGCTATTGTGATAGTAATTGGGCTGCTGATGTTGATGATTGAAAAAGTAATATTGGGTTTGTTTTCTTCTTTGGGAATTCTGCATTTACATGGAATTCCAAGAAACAACGAATTGAGACTTTGTCAACATGTGAAGCAAAATATGTAGCAGCTTCGTCTTGTGTTTGTCATGCAATTTAGCTAAGGAGCTTGTTGAAAGAACTCTACCAACCACTAGAAGATGCATCTAAGATTTGCATTGATAACAAATCAGCCATTGTGTTGACCAAGAACTCGGTGTTTCATGAAAGGAGCAAACATATTGCTACTAAATTTCATTTTATAAAGGATTGTATATCGAAGAAAGAGGTAGAGCTTGAGTTTGAGATATCTCAAGACCAAGTTGCAGACATCTTCACCAAGCCGACTGATATTTTTCGGAAGCTGTGGAGGACTCTTGTAATAGTGAATCAAGTTTTAGGGGGAGGGATGTTGAAAACATAAACTTGTTCACATTATTTATTGTGTTCATGTCATATTTATTTTAGTTCATGAACTAATAGATTAATGTATTAGAAGATGCATGAATTGGTGGAAAAGTCTAGATTAAGTCTAGTTAGGTGTAGTCATGAACTTGGAGGGTATGAAGTATTAATTATGGTTCATGTATGCTAGGGTAGGTAAATGGATGAATTCACCTATATATCGTCATGTAATCTAGCCATTTTGTAGTAAGTAGAAAAGTTGAATAGAAAAAATTATCTTTTGTCCACTTCTCTTCTACTTGTATTGAGTAATCTTTGTATGTCTTGCTCTCTCGAATTTCGGACATCATAGGCATTCTTGAATCATGCTTCATCTTGGCATTTCAGAATTTAGGTATTTGTTTCAAATTTAGTTGCAATATAGGGTTTTTGTTCTTTTCCTTTACTCATATGTTGTCATTACCTATTTTATATATATTAATATCGTATTTATATGCTATAACATATTTTTCGTTATTAGTCATTTTTCTTTTTTTCTTTCCCCTTTTTCCCCATATCTAGTTTATTCTGCTTATGGATTTTTAAGACGAGGCCTCCCAGGAAACAACCTCTCTACTTCTGTGAGGTAGTGGTAAGTTTTGTGCACATTTCATCTTCCCTAGACCCTACTTATGAGATTCCATTGGGTATCTTGTTGACGTTCTTTTCCTTTACTTTAACACCATCATAAATAGTATATATAGCTGGTGACTATGAGAATTTGTTTGACTTACATTTTTAAAATACTTTATGTATTATTACAGATTTCATGTTATTTTTAGTTTCCATTAGCTGAGCCCCAACCCCAAGATATCAAGTTTAAATTCTTTGACATATATAATTGTTCGGCACCATGTTATTTAGCAAAATTATTACATAATTTCCCTCACAAGATTATTTAAACTTTGTTTGATTGTAGAGGCAAAATGACAACCCAATTTTGAACTTGGAAGCTTCTTACTTAATAATATATGATACTAGGGATAGTAGAATGGATAATTTATATGAGTGGGTGGAGTAGAGGATGGGGTAAGGGAAAAACTTTTAAATTTCTCTGAAAGATAAATAAATTTTTTTGGAGGGACTGGTAGGGGGTGGAGTGATTAAAAAATTTAAAGAACTTTTTTATAAAAAATAAATTGTTTTTAATATTTAATTTTTCGGGATAGGGGTGAGGCCCAGGGGAGGCGAGAGGGAGTAGGGGTGGGTGGGGGTGGAGTAGGGGTAGTAAAGAAATGTTTTAAAAAACTAAAACAAATAATTTCTTTTGAGGGGTAGGGGTGACAGGTAGCAGTGTCAAAAGAATATGAAAAATTGATCGAACCAAACCATACCGAATCGAATTTAATCATTTTTTCAATAAACTCGTGAACATTTTTTTCTTTAAGTATAAAATAGTCCCGAATAATTAGGATGTTCTTTTTAATATATATAAGAAATAAAAAAATTCGAATTGAACTGAATAACTTTACATCTAGTACAATAACATACCCAGTGGAATCCCACAAGTGGGGTCTGGGGAGGATAGAATGTACATAGACCTTATCACCAACTCATAGAAGTAGAGAGGTTGTTTCTTGGGAGTAACGTTACATGTATGTAAATATATTTTAACATGTTAAATTTATTATATAAATATATTTTATAAAAATTTTCAAATATAAATATAACGTAGGTCCTAGGTCTCTAGTGATTGGACGATTTTTGTTCATTACCTTTTAATTGGCCATTAGTTAAGTAGGTTTCAAATTAAAAGATAGTGTATTGAAAACTTCATGAACAAACAATATGACAAAATCTATGCAAACATTCCTATATAAAGTTTTAGATCAAATAATATAGTATGAAGATTTTAAATTCTTGTCTTTTTGGTGAATTAAAATGTTTCTTCAAAAATACATTTTCGAAAAATATTTTAATAATAATGTATTTTGAAGTGATACTTTGAAAATAAAAAAAGCCAAAAATTACCCAACTATACCAATACCGAAGAGAAACCGATATGATTGGGATGGTTTAAAAAATTTAATTTGTCTATGAATGATAAAATACCCAAAAATTGAAATGGTATAATTTTTTTAAAAAATAACAGATCGAACTGCCTCATTAACACTCCTAGACTGGCTTTAAGGATTAGGTGTCTGATTAGGTTTGATAACTTTATTTAAAATGTTTTTAAACCTTTTTTTAACAAAAATTAAAACATTTTTTATTTTTTTATTTTTTTAGGTTGGGTGAGTGGTGAGGAGTGGAGTATACAATTTTGCTTTTGAAATTTTAATTAGGAGGATCACTTATAAATCTAAAGCATGATTCCTAGACTAATAATATACTATATTGATTGGGAAATCCTTTAATGCAACATAGCATTCATAAGTGAAAATCTAGAAGAAACAACAAATACGCAGTGGAATCCCACAAATGGGGTCTAGGGAGGATAAAATGTACTCAGACCTTACCACTACCTCGTAGAAGTAGAGAGGTTGTTTCCTGGGAAACCTCGTCGCAAAAATCCATAAGCAGAATAAACTAGATATGATAAAAAAGAAAGGAAAGGGATTAGAAAAGGTGGTCAATAATGAAAAGCACATAACAATATGTCAATACGATGAAATTAAAATCTTGAAGCAAACAAAGCGGGAATATTTTTCTAGGCAT
>JAOTQR010073547.1:0-13140 GCA_025774065.1 Solanum ossicruentum | reverse complement strand
TTGAATTGACTAACTGCTACTTCACAATTGAAAGAAGCGCAGACAGTTTAAAGAGCCATTTTGCTTTATTCCATCATGCCCCAAAGCCAAAAAATAGTAAATCTTTGACTCCATCCGACTGTGGAAAGCAAGGGTATGTATAATATGTATATGTATAATATGCTGAAAGGGAAAAGGGGTTGGGCCGGGTTTTTCAATGTTTTGGGCCAATATCTTACTCCAAAATATAATTAAAATGGGTCCAAAGAAGGATTAAAAAAATGGGTTCAAGGGGTAAGGGCATTTGATTTAATAATTGGCCAATTCGATTGGGATTTAGGCTGATTAAATGTAGTCAAATTGAATTTGATTGACTAATTTGAATATAAGATGAATTTCTACAAATTAATTGAAGAGCCTTTAATATTGTCAATCTGAAATAATTAAATCAATTTCAAAATAATAACTTCTAAAATAAAACTGAAATTTATTTGAGAAAATATTTTTTTGTATTTTTTGAAAGTCAATTATTTCAAATCATTCGAATTAAAAGCTCAATAATTAATTCATATTGAGCAGGATAAAAATTGGATGTCACCAACTGTCCCTTTCTTTGGATATGATCGATGGAAGAGATTATGGACGAAAAAACTTGACAAAATCAATTTTTAACAGACCACATCTTCATTTTCTAAAAGCTCTTGGTACGGACTTTGGAAAATTATGGCTGGGCCCTGGTTTTGGATTTCGTACACATCTCAGGTTACACGAGAATTTAGGTCATTTGTAGTTCAAAACGCTTGATCTTATGCCCGATTTTGAAAGAATTCAAAAGCTATCCCAATATCGAATTATGGAGAAATAAGAATGCTCGAGAATGAGATTTTTAGAGAAAATTAGAGATAGCCGAGTTTTCAAAATTGAGCCCACCTACATATCCTTTAGGAATCAAGCTGTTTGTAGTTCGACTCCATCGGTTGAAAAGAAAACCTCTTATGCTTAGATAACCTTTGGTTCAGAAGGAGTGACAAACAAATCAAGTTATGAAAAAGAGGCTTGCAACCTCTTAACCATAAATGTGGCGCACTTCACACCCATAATTAAGGACTTACAAGGACATAATTTACAAAACTCTTGGTACCTTGTCACTCGAATTGGAGAGACTGCTTCCGGTGAGAGTTGAGATCACCTGGATGCGGAACTGAAAACTAATGACCTCAAAGAAATACCCACAAGCCTTCTGACAGGGGTGTGGTTGGACTGTGGTGGTAGTCGTTTCTCAGCTCGTGTCCGAAGAGTTTGACGTTCCTCTTCAGACTATGTCCCAGTTTGCTACTAAGGAAAAGTTCCGTGTTATGCTGCGTCCTACTTGATGATGTCCACACCTATGGTTTGTTTTGAGAATTTATCCTTTCGGATGCTCTCGATATAACTAAAAAAAATGTTAGTAAAAATCATAATTTCAATTAGAGATGGTATCGTTAACAAAATGTTAGTAAAAATCTTAATTTCAATTAGAGATAGTATCATTTACTATGTTCGATACATATTCTTCTCTTCGACGTGATAGATAATGCATCGATATGATGCAATCATGATATAGCCTTCTCACCAACTTGAAAACAAAATAGTCTTCTCGGCGATGAATATGCAATGGCCCTCTCGGCAACTAAAAAATAAAATAGCCTTGTCGGCAATGAACATGCAACGGCCCTCTCAGCAACTTGAAAATAAAATGACCTTGTCGGCAGTGAATATGCAATGGCGCTCTCGGCAACTTGGAAATAAAATGGCCTTTTGGGCGGTGAACATGCAATGGCCCTATTGGAAACTGGAAATAAAATGGCCTTGTCAACGATGAATATGCAATGGCCCTCTCGGCAACTTGGAAATAAAATGGGCTCGTTAGCCTGAATATGGAAAGGTCCTCTGGGCAACTCAAAAATAAAATGGTCTTGTCGGTGATGAATATGCAATGGCCCTCTCAACAACTGAAAAATATAATGGCCTTATCGGCGATAAACATGCAATGGCCCTCTCGGTAACTAGAAAATAAAATTGCCTTGTCGGCATTGAATATGCAACGGCCCTCTCGGCAACTAGAAAAATGGTTTTGTCGGTGATGAATATACAATGGCTCTCTCGGTAATTGGAAAATAAATGGTCTTGTCGGCGATGAATATGCAATTGCCCTCTCAACAACTCAAAAATAAAATGGCCTTATCAGTGACTTGAAAATAAGATGTGATAAATTAATGGGGATTTGAGTGACACGGAACAATTTATGTCCCGGAACAATTTATGTCCCGGAACAATTTATCTTAGTTTCAAAGTAAGCTAATCTGTGTTGATTCTTCTGTTGTCTGCTTCTCGTCTTGGCCCCCGATGGACCACTTTGATCTCCTACCTCTTGGTAGACAGAAGGTAGAAAAATATACATTTTGATAAGATATTCGACATGAGAGAAGATCGTTAGAAACAACAAATTTAGAAAAGGGTTTTGGTGCAAACTTTCCTTTGTACTCATCTTGATTGGGAAAGATACGTTTGAGAACCAATTGTTCAACCTTGCACATTCGAGGTCTTACTCTCTTATGAATGCACAAATCATCCTCTGTTGATATAACTGACCATGGAAAACAGTCGTCATCCTCTTTTCATTGATTAAAGCAAAATGTTCAATTCGTTATGAATCCAGTCTACATCACTAATTTTATCTTCTTGAATGATTCTCAATGATGGTATTTCCACTTCAGCAAGTATCACCGCTTCTGTTCCATATACCATCAAGTAAGAAGTTGCTCTAATTGATGTTTTGATAGTCGTTTGATATCCCAATAAGGCATAAAGTAGCATTTCATGCCATCCTCGGTGTCTATCAATCATTTTTCTTGAAATCTTCTTGATATTCTTATTGGTGGCTTCTACGGCTCCATTCATTTGAGGGTGATACGCTGTTGAGTTCCGATGAGTGATCTTGAATTGCTCATATATCTCTTTCATCAAGTTACTATTGAGATTCGCTCTATTATTGGTAATGATGGAATCTGGTATCCCAAATCGGCATATCAAATTGTTGTGCACAAGATCAGCTACCACTTTCTTTGTCATGGACTTGTAAGATAATGCCTCCAGCCACTTGGTAAAGTAATCAATGGCAACCACAACAAATCTATGACCATTAGAGGCAGTTGGCTTTATCGGGCATCCATGCCCCAAGCTACAAACAGCCAAGGAGAACTCATAGCTTTGAGCTAGTGAGGAGGGACGTGAATCAAATCACCATGTATCTGACACTGATGGCATTTTTGCACAAACTTGCACTAGTCGTGTTTCATAGTCATCCAACAATAACCAGCTCGAAGGATTTTTCTCACTAGAGTGAGTTCATTCATATGAGTACCGCAAACTCTAGCATGTACTTGTTCAACAAGCTTCATAGCTTCTGTGGTGTCAACGCATCGAAGGAGACCTAGATCTGGAGTCCTATAAAGGATTTCCCCACTTGGAAAGAAGTTGTTAGCCTTCTGACGTATAGCTTTCTTTTGATCGGAAGTAGCATTTTTAGGATAAGTTCCGGTCTCCAAATACTTATTTATATCAAAATACCAAGGCTTCCTTTCTGGTACTGCTTCGACATGCAAACAGTGGGCTGGTTGCTCTTTCAAATATATGTCTAAAGGATTAATATACGTCATGTTCGGATGTTAGATCATTGAGGAAATGGTGGAAAGGGCATCGGCGAATTCGTTCTGTATCCTTGGCATGTGGTTGAACTCGATCTTTCAAAATCTTTTACACAACCTCTGTACTAGGTACACATATGGTACGATCTTCAGATTCTTCACAACCCATTCTCTCTGAACTTGATGAATCAGCAAATCTGAATCTCCAATGACCAGCAACTCTTGAGCATTCATACCTATAGCCATCTTCAAGCCCGAAATGCAAGCTTCATACTCAACCATATTGTTAGTACAATGAAATCGAAGTTTCGTAGCCACTGAGTGATGTTGCCTAGATTCTTAAACCAATACTACTCTAATGCTGCTACCTTAAAAATTAACGGCTCCACCAAAGAACATTCGCCAACCAGGGTTTCTCCTGCAAATGATATCTCTTCATCGAGAAAGTAGGTTTTGAGTGGTTTATAATCATTTTCAATGAGATTTTTTGTAAGATGATCAGCTAAAGTCTATCTTTTGATTGCTTTCTGAGTCACATACACGATGTCGAACTCGCTCAACAACATTTGCCACTTGGCTAGTCTTTCTACCAGCATTGCTTTATGAAAGATATATCTCAATGGATCCATCTTCGAAATAAGGTATATAGTATACGAAGACAGATAGTGCCTCAACTTTTGAGCAACCCAAGTCAAAGCACAACAAGTCTTCTCCAAATAAGTATATCGAGCTTCACATGGAGTGAACTTCTTACTCAAATAGTAGATTCTCTCTCTTTCTTCCCGATTTCATCATGTTGGGCCAGCACACATCTGAATGCATTATCAAAGACAGATAAATACAGTAGTAGTGGACCTCCTTCTTGGGGAGGTATTAACACCAGTGGATTGGAAAAATAGCTTTTGGTAGTATCGAAAGCAGTCTGGCATTCCTCAGTACAATTTGTCAATGCATCCCTTTTCAACAACTTGAATATAGACTCACAAATCAATGTAGATTGGGTTATGAACCGACTGATCTAATTCAATCTCCCCAAGAAACTCATGACTTCTTTCTTCATCTTTGGAGAAGGCAACTCTTGAATTGCTTTGATCTTAGAAGGATAGAGCTCAATATCTCTTCGACTAACTATGAATCCCAGTAATTTATCGGTAAGAACTCTAAAAGCACATTTGGCAGATTTCAGCTTCAGGATATATTGGCGTTGATGGTCAAAAAAATTCTTCAAATGAGTCAGATGGTCTGAACTCTCGCGAGACTTGATGATAATATCATCCACATACACCTTGATTTCTTTGTGAATCATATTATTAAAAAGAGTTTCCATGGCTCTTATATAAGTAGCTCCAGCGTTTTTAAGACCAAATGGCATCGCTCAATAATGGTATACCTCCCATGATGTGATAAAAGCTATCTTTTCTGCATCTTCTTCATCCATTAAAATCTGGTGATATCCTGCAAAGCAATCCATGAATGACTGGATCTCATGTTTGGCACAATTGTCAATAAGAATGTGGATGTTTAGCAAGGGAAAATCAACCTTGGGACTGGCTTTGTTGAGATCTCTATAATCAACACAAATCCTCATCTTTCCATCTTTCTTGGGAACCGAAACAATATTGGCCAACCAAGTGGGATATTGCATCACATCTACCACCTTGGATTGTATCTGTTTGGTAACTTCTTCCTTCATTTTCAGACTAAAATCCACCTTGAACTTCCAAGTCTTTTGTTTCACCGTACTGAATTCTAGGTTGGTTGGAAACTTGTGAGAGACAATATTGGTACTCAGACCTGGCATATCCTCATTGAACCAAGCAAACATGTCTATGTACTCTTTGAGCAAGCTAGTGAGTTCTCCCTTCTGAGCATCCTTCAAATGGACACTGATTCTGGTTTCTTAGACATATTCTTCATCTCACAGATTCACTGTCTCAGTGTAATCTAGATTAGGCTTATCTCAATTCTCAAATTGTCTCAATTCCTTAGCAAGATGTTCGGGTACTATGGTTCTTTCATCGTATTCCTCAAGCTCATTGTCATCTGCTTCATTTTGTTCATTCAGCTTTTGACATGACATGACATTGGCAGGTCTAAAATAATTTAAACTAAAATTATAAATGAACATAGTTAGATAAGAAGTAATTGAAATGATTAGATGAATATTAAGTGCAATTTGAAATAAATGGAGGCTTTCATTTAAAAGAAAGTGCAAACTTTGGCCATGACCATGGGTCAATCTGCCTTTTGAGATATTACGAGAGAAAATAAAATAGGATTAAAATATCAAGGTAAAAGTGGGTCATGGGCCTCCATCGGACTGCCACCTATTTTTAAAACAAGTAATTCAGCAATTCTTCTTCTACCAAGACAAGTAGGGGATCAACAGCGAGGTGGATATCTCTTTCAACTCTTGGTCATCCGGTTTTGCACCTCGAACACCTGATGTTTGGGTTGTTTCATCATCATCAACTGCATCAATTTCTTCAAATAGGTCCCAGATCCCTCCCCCAATACCATCGTCACCTACGCATTCTTGTATTAGAAATGATAAATACAGGTGCGCTATTGTCCGGGGCAAAGCTCGATCATCCTTTTGATTCTGCATCTCTCACTCATCTTCTTCCAATATAGTGTATCCCAGGCCGAATCTTGATTGCTTGGTTGGCAATGGGATAGGCTTGGTAATACCTTGCAAGTGCTTCCCTAGCCCAAAACCAGGTTCGAACCCATTTCTCAACATAACTGTGGCTACCATCTTGTACACAGCAGGCATAGGAGGTCTCGACGTCCAATCATCTTCAGTAGTATTCACTATTTTAACCGTGTAGAAATTTAATCCTTTAGCAACATTATCGACGATGGATACATACACGTTCGAATGGCTTCCCTCACCATAAATAGCCACTTCACTTTCATTCCAAATGTACCTCATCATTTGGTGGAGGGTAGAAGGCACAACTTTGGCTATATAGATCCAAGGTCTTCCCAGCAACATGTTATAGCTAGTGATGATGTCAATCACTTGAAATTCAATGACGAACTCAGCAAGTCCCACACAAATTGTTAGATTCACTGCTCCCAGTGTATCTCTCTGGCCACCGTCAAACGCTCTCATATTAACTCAGCTCTGCTGAGATTTTCCCCACATCGTAGTTCAATTGCTTGAGAGTGGATAGAGGGCAGATATTTAATCCAGATCCATCGTCGATCAAGACACGTTTTAGGATCATGTCTCGACACTTAGTTGTAACATAAAGCGCCTTATTATGCATTGCTCCCTCGAATGGTAGCTCTTCATCGCCAAAACTGATGCGACGTCCTTGGGTAACCCGACTTATCATGGCTGCCATATTATCGTTGTCTGTTCCTACAGGCACTTAAGTGTTCGCCTATTCTCTCATTAATGCCTGTTTATGATGTTGTGAACTTATCAGTAGTGCCCATATAGAAATCTGGGCAGGTGTCTTCTCCAAGTGTTTCATGATCGAGTATTCCTAAGGCAGCATTCTTCTCCAAAATTTTTCCACCTCAGCTTCACTTATCGGTCTTTGATCTTTTCTACCTGCTCCCTGAATTGATTTTCCTATATTGACAATCTCGATCTCAACCTTCTTGTTAGGAATTCCCCTCGGTGTTGTAGCAATCACTTTAAGAGGTGTCAACATCACCATCTTTGGCTTCTCAGCGATACTTAGAGATGCCACATTCTTTTCTAAACTTGCAGTGCCATCTGGCACTATCTTCTTAGTTATACACCAATCTTCTTCTCTCTCAATCATACCAGTAATATTCCCTCCATGATCAAGTAAAGGATTCTTGTTGACATTGGAACAACACTCTGAAGAACGACCATGTCGTGATCAATTAAGTCTTGAAATTATGCTTCAGATTTATGCAATCTTCAGTGTCATGTACAACACTGTTAAAGTGGTAAGAACAAGTTTGATCGCTCCTGAAGAAGCGAGAATTAGCATCTACGGCTCTCGAAGGGGCAGGCTGGATCAACCGTGCAACTGACAATCTTTTGAATAGCTTCGTCCGGCTTTTGGCTAGCGGCTTGAAAACCCTAGGAGGTTTTTTATCTACATTTAGATGAGGAGGGTTATAGTTATTTTGTGGAGGTAGAGGCACTCGATGGTAACTGGGATAGTTTCGACGGGGGGGTGTAGGGGTCTGGAATCTTGGGTATGGTGGTGCTTGGTAATTTGGAGGTGGGGTTTAAGGATTTGGGATTGCATAACTGGTAGAGGGAGTTTGATAAGTTGGTTGGATATGGAAGCAACTTGGAAGTGGAGATTGGTAGTTCGGGATGATATTTGGGTATTATGGGGAGTGATAATGGAGAGGAGGGATTAGGTAGTTTGTGGGTGGAGATTAATATCCTGGCTGATCATGAAAGATGGGGAATGAACTTAAAGTGGGTTGAAAATGATTTTGAGGGGGTGTGGACTTTCTGGGGTGGCTGTTAGGGGTTCTCCTCTTGTCTTGTATGTCGGAGATAGCTGACACATCTTCTTTCTTTTTCCTCAACATTCCTGATGATCCGACTGAATTTGATATATGGGTGATCTTCCCCATTTTGTGTCCATCTTCGATATTCTCACCAATATTAACTATATCTGCGAATTTTGCTCCAACGAGCAGCATCATTCTTTCATAAAACTCAGGCTCATAGGAGTGCAAAAACACTTCAATAATCCCCTTTTCAGACATAGGAGGACGCACTCTGGCGGTGTTCTTCCTCTATCTATAAGCGTATTCTCGATAATTCTCGGTTGACTTCTGCCTTATATTTTCCAATGAATAGCAATATGGGATAATCTTGACATTATAAGCAAAACATTCGACAAAATTTTTGTCCATAGCACTCCAACTGGCCAATTGGTTCATTTCTTGTGAGGTAAACCATTCTAAGGCCTCCCCACTCAGGATTTGACTAAAAAGTCGCATCAATAATGCCTCATTCTTCCCAACACCTACAAGCTGATTACAGTATGCCCTCAGATGGGCCAAAGGATTCCCATTTCTGTCGAAAGTCTCAAACTTCGGTATCTTGAACCCTTCTGGGAGGTTCAGATTAGGGAGAATGCATAAATCCTCATGCTTCAGTCCTGAAACATCTGGTGTATAGCGAAACACCTTCATGGCTTTTGAAATCTCCTCCCTTATATCCAACTTGGCCATCTCCTCGTTGGCCTTCCATTCTTTCTCCTTCTCTTTGTAATGGTCAATCCCGGAGTAAGTGGAGTGGGGAATTTGTGAATTAGTAAGGATTGGGATATGGAAGGGGATTTTAGGACGTATAAGTTGGGTGGTAGGTGGGTTGTATTGGTCTAGAGCTTGGCTTTCAGGAGGGATTACCTAGGGGTGGGTAGTGTGGGGAATTTGAGAGGAACTGCAGACTTGGGCACCGTTAATATTTGGGTTTTGGAGACAGGTGGTGCTTGGGGAAAAGGATTAGAATGTCTTGTGTTGGGGGTAGTTAAGTCGATGATAGGAGAGGCTTGAACAGGGGTAATTGGTGGATTGGTTGAGATAGGGATAGGTTGATGAGATAGATTAGGAGAAGGAAAATGGAATGGAGGCCTCCCATCGTCTGGACCAGGAAGATTAACAGTGATAGCAAATTTGCTAACTCTTGAGTCTTCTTCATTTCCATCTTTATCTCAACAATCTGTTGCATCAACTATGCAATCAATTTGTTCTGTTACACGACAACGGAATCTGTCTCAGTGATCTCAGTCAGGCTTGCATCATCATTATTATCTGTCATTTTTCCTTTCAACTGGTTTTTTTCAGGGGAGGGATCTTTGTGGGCTTTTGATCTAGTAAAGTAAGGATGATCGGTCACCTTTATCAACATAGATCAATTCTAAATTACCTGTAAGAAAAATTACTCAAAGGCAAGCATATTAGTTCCCTTAGATTAATAGGTAACGTAAGATAGCACACATAAATCAATAAGCACATAATTGTTGTTTTATTCGAAAGTAATTTAGCCCACGAATACGCGAGATATGATAAATAGGCAAGACTTTGCCTATATGATTTTAGAAATAGTGGATCAAGAAGATTGATTCATGCTAAGTCAGGTCTTCTTGCATCGTTGATAATGTAGACAGAGGAAAAAATAAGCTTTTTGAAAGATAGGGGCCAGGCGTAAAAGGTTGCCTACATATCTCACAAAAGAGAAATCAGGCCCTACGTAGTTCGAGAATACAAGGAATAGCTTGGTTCAAATAGACTTCATTACACGAAAATGAAAAATATAGGATAGAAATTTTGCTAAGAAACATAAGATGCCTCTACTGAGACTTCTTCTGTCGGCATGTTGATTTCCTTCTTCATGCTTGATTTGAATCACTCTTTTGGAGGGATGTCAGCCTCACCTCCCTCAGCCTCTTCGCTCGGTCCTGGTACAATAGGGATTCTCTTTCTTTAGCCTGGCTATCTCCTCCAGAGTGGCCTCAAGTTCCACTTCCACTTCTGTATTTTGAGCTATTATGTTTCCTAGATATTCCTCCAGAGTAGATGAATATTCTTTGAGTATTTGACTTGCCTTACTCAGATTTGCTCTTTTGTCCTCGGAATTTTTCATTTCCTCATCAATTTCAGCTATTTTAGCAAGCATCGTCTTGGTAGCTTGATTCACTCCTCCATCTTCTGGGACCTCTCGAGTGACCTTGCCTAGCATCCTTGCCAATATGCCTTCGGCACTCCGAGCATTTTGGTTTTTCTCCATCCTGATTGTAAATCCAACCTTTCTTGAGATGGAAGAGCGAGAGTTTAAAAGATGGGTTAAGGAATTCAGACTTTGTTGAGAAACTTGAGACTCGAAGAATAATTTGGTCGTGTTTCTGATAGTGACTGTGATTTGTGCTTAGGTGGCTCCATAAAAAATTTGAAAAGGAGTGGGCTAGGATTTACTCAAATAAAACAACATAATCATACAAACAATCATAGCAATAGCACAGGAACAGTTATTGCGCGTCCTA
The DNA here is from genome assembly GCA_025774065.1 of Solanum ossicruentum. Lineage (NCBI taxonomy): Eukaryota > Viridiplantae > Streptophyta > Magnoliopsida > Solanales > Solanaceae > Solanum > Solanum ossicruentum. The sequence continues at coordinate 2,477 of JAOTQR010073547.1, read as the reverse complement.
AATGCAGGTAGCCCTTTTATGTCAGGGGTAGGCCCATCGAATTGAAGGATGTGTATCAATTTAAAGGCAATCCATTATCCCCAAAGTATTTTCATTTGCAAAATAAAATGCTTACAAGACATATTGAAAGATATATTAAAAGTGCTTACAAACATAATGATAGATACATCTCCAAACTCTTAAAAGAAGAAAGTACAGAAATAAAAGCAATTCCACGTAGGGGACAACAAAAGACTTCAGACTGCTTCGGCTCTCTCACTGGCCCTTGCCCTTTTAGCTGTGTCGACCTCTTGCCACATGAAGTATCTATCTTCCCATAAATAGTCCTTTGCCAACTGGCCCCTTCTTTGTGACGGGCTTTTTCCATAGTCTAAATTTGTTGCGCCATGCGATCATCCAGCCCAACTATGCATTGCCTCGCTCTACTAAGCTCCTGCCTAAGCTTCTCTATAACTTAGCATCCTCCAAGTGTCGATGTTGATGGGCCAAATGATTTTCTTGATACTTATCTTGGCGTCGATGAAGTAAGAATTGACTTTCGGCTTCAACATCCTAAATGTAACAGGGCACATTCGGGTCAGGCTTGTTTGTTCCAGCAAGTCCTTCTTCAACCAATCCTTATACTCACCACTACACTCTGCATTAAACATGTTGGGAACCTTATCTCCTGCTACACTCCAAGCTTTCCATCCTCGAATCATCATCCTAGCGAAGGATACCTGACCGTCTTGGTGATCCGTTGTAAATTTCTTCATGTCTCCTGTCTGAGGAATGACTTGCTTACAACCTAACTGCCTCGGAACTCGACCGAGAGCATATGTTTGGGTGCCTCTAGGTCCGGCAAATACCAAGAAAGGAAGTTTGTTACTTTGAATTATGGTGTCACTCATAACAACATCACCAATGGCCCACTGTACATCTTTATCTCCCAATCCACTCAATATTGGCATCCAGAATTGTTATTTGTTCCCTGCTTGGAAGTGATTGAAGTGTAACCATCAACTGTGAGAAGTGAATTGATCATTTCGACATTTTGGATTCAGTTCAGTGGGGTTATGGACTTTGAGTAAGTGCTTCATCATCCACCACTGAAGTATTAGATTATAACCTTGAAAGAATCGGCTCCTACTTTGACATTTATCCAAGCTCTGTAAATATCAACGAGGATCATAGGTGTAATACTTGACCAATGTTCCAAATTTTAACCCCTTTGAAGATGGCATCAGTAACCATTATTACGTTCGGATGAATGGCGTGCCTCAGATTTTAGGATAAAACCATGGTCCCCAATAAGCATACCGCAAAAACAAAAGACTACTTCTCTTCCCAAGCATGTTCGGAAGTAAATTCCCCTTTAAACTTTTTGTAGCCATTAGCACATCCAAATCGGTACTACAACTTTCGAAGTGGGATGTTCGGTCCTTTGATCTGACTCATCCATTCAACATCAACCGATGAGAGTGCTTCCTTAATCTCCTTTAGACCCCACACCTTAGGAATTAGAATGTCGTCATCCGGCTTAGACTTCCTCTTGTTGCACATGCCTACACTTTCGTAACTCGCCAATACTTCCTCTAGAGTACAGTCAATTCAACGTCTCCAAAACAGAATACGACACAATCGCTATCTCAAAACTTGATCATTGCACCAATTAGATCTGGTTAAGCCTCCATTTCCATCAGAGAGGGGAGATAGACTATATGCTTTTGAACCTTTCTTTTGTCGGACTCATTCATTCTTGCCCACCATACTTTGAGAAAGAGATGAGGTTGAGTCACCATTCTAGTCCTTAAGGGTTCATAAACTTGAGTCATCTTACAAAGAAAACAAATAAGTTAAGTTCCCCTCACCCAGGTGCCAATGAGTTGTTTAAATTGCTACATAGTGCCAATGAGTTGTTTAAATTGCTACATACTTCAATTAAAAACACATAAATATGGTCGTCTTATTGGTCGTGGGCCAAATAGACTCAGGGTGGTTACTAATAGGCCCAATACCCCTTAGGTATTGGGTCGCCCTAGGGAAATGATCCAAAAAAGGGTTTTGGGTTTTGCTCTGTCCTAGGTGTCTAATAGTGGGTTTTGAATGGACCGAAAATCCAGGCGAACAACCTGAGCTGGAAATCTTGGCAACCATTGGACACATTACAAACCAATTGCGACTTATTCCGAAAAGAGTTAAGTATTTGAAAATCCGACTGCTGGTTCGCAAAACCATCCCCCCAAATACACAAGATATAATAGAAAGTGTCATGAAATGCAAATGACAGTTAATATCGAATTTAAACAAATAAAGTAAATAATAAAATAAAAGGCAATTACTAATAATTACAACCCGAATGAATAGTTAGTCAAAGAAATCATAATCTAATGGTTAGAACCTAATTATTACTCCAGCAGCGTCGCCATTTCTGTTAATTTGAAAAATGACTTTGACTTTCGAAAATCCGATTTAATACTCAATTAATTTAAGTATAA
>JAOTQR010073536.1:0-13141 GCA_025774065.1 Solanum ossicruentum | reverse complement strand
GTTAAACAGGGTGTAGTGTTGGGTCATAGAACATTTGGAAAAGGAATTGAGGTCAACTGAGCTAAAGTTTAGGTGATTGAGAAGCTTCCACCACCCATTTCAGTAAAAGGTGTGAGGAGTTTCTTGGGATATTCAAGGTTCTATCGAAGGTTCATAAAAAACCTCTAAAGTTTCAACCCATTATGTAATTTATTAGAGAAAGATACTATGTTCGTGTTTGATGATGCATGTATGGAAGCCTTTGAAGAGTTAAAGAAGATGTTGATCTCAACGCCAATTAATATGGCTCCAAACTAGTCCAAGTCCTTAGAAATCAAGTGTTATGTAAGTAGGGTACCTCTAGGTATAGTATTGGGACAACACAAGGAGAACATATTACACCCCATATATTATGATAGTAAGGCCCTGAATAAGGCCCAACAAAATTATAGTATCACAGAGCAAGAGCTACTTGCATTGGTCTTCACATTCGAAAAGTTCCATTCATATTTGTTGGGAGCCAAAGTGGTGGTTCATACAGATCACTCAACACTTAAATATTAGATGGCTAATATGGATGTTAAGCCAAGGTTGATGAGATGGGTACTTCTCTTGCAAGAGCTCAACTTTGAGGTCATTGACAGAAAAGGGATAGAAAATCATGTTGTAGATCACCTATCTAGATTGGAAGATGGGGCAATGATGAAATTTGATGATGGACTGGAGATAAATAATTCCTTTCCTAATAAGAGAGTGTTGGTTGCATCCTATGATCTTATACCTTAGTTTGTCGACTATGCAAATTATTTGGTAAGTGACATTTTGCCAGCCGACTTAAACACACATCAACATTGGATATTTTTTCATGATATGAGGAAATATTTTTGGGATGACCCGTAATTATTCTGTGTGTGTGCTGATGGGATTATTTGTTTCCATGTTCCAAAGGTTGAAATGATAAGCATACTTAAGGCATGCCACTCATCACTGTTGGGTGGACATCATAGTGGGATTCAAATAGCCTACAAGATACTACAATGTGGCTATTATTGGTCCATAATCCACCAAGATGCCCATGATTATGCGAAAGAGAAGGTGGGTTACTTGCAAGTATGAGCTCCCTCTAAATCCTATTTTGGTGATTGAGTTATTTGATATGTGGGGGATAGATTTCATGGGACCATTTGATAGCTCACATGTAAACAAGTACACATTTAAAAGTGTCACAACATTCCTTAAACGGAACATCTTCTCGATATTTGGTAATCCTCGAGCTATCATCAGTGATGGAGGTTCTCATATTTGTAATAGATTTTTTTAAGCTCTTCTTGAAAATTATAGAGCAAAACATAGGGTTGTGATGCCTTATCATCCCCAAACAAGTGGGTAAGTGGAAGTGTCAACTAGAGAAATTAAACAGATTTTATCTAAGATTATGAATACAAACCGAACATATTAGTCTCAAAACTGGATGATACATCATGGGCATACAAAGTTCATTCAAGACCCCTATAGGCATGTCCCCATATAAACTTGTTTTTGGGATGGCATGTCATTTGCCCACGGAACTTGAGCATAAAGCAATGTGGGCGTTGAAGAAGTTGAATCTAGATTGGACTGAAGCTGCTACCTCTAGATTGATCCAACTCAATGAACTTGATGGGTTTTGATTGAAAGCATATGAGAGTTCGGCCTTGTATAAGCAAAGAATGAAAATGCAACATGACCTCCGCATAAAAAACTACCAATTAACACTTGGGGATTTGGTTTTACTCTTCAATTCCATATTAATGTTGTTCCCTGGGAAGCTCAAATATAGATGGTTAGGACCCTTTTAGGTATCATGCATCTTTGATCATGGGGCCAATGAATTGGAGAGATAAAATGAATGCACTTTCAAAGTAAATGTCCAAAGAATCAAACTATACATTGGAAATGTAGAAGAGATCAAGATAGTTGAAGAATGAGATCTTGGGGAAGTCTAAGTACTCAAGATAGTTATGTTGTGCCGCGACTATAAATCAGGCGTTGCTTGGCAGGCTACCCAATATGGACAGACACTTAGGCGCCGAGGTATGTTTTTGTCCCCTACATTATATTTTTGCTTGATGTTGTACATTGAGAATAACGTACAGTTTGTCGATGGAATGTGAGCAGTTATGGACCTTGTTGAAGTCTGAGTAGCTTATGATCCATAACTACCCCCAATTTTGATCCCTAGGTTTTCTTGCCTATGTTCTTTTTCCTTGTAGATATTTCATTTTTTTTTGAACCATCATGTTTAGAATGTTTAGATAATATATGTGACATATAGTACTTATACTTATGGTATACAACTTGTTTTTGATGTTTTATGTTATAATTTGAAAAATGGTACCCACCAAAAATATTTTGATTAGTAGTTAAGTTGCAACCATGCAAATTTGGGTGTTTGGTAATATTTATCTTGATGAGTGACAGTAATTGAGATATGAACTATGATATATGAGTTTCTTATTGATAATGTATGCAATTCCATGTGCGAGTGAACTTATTTTGCCAAATTTATGCATATTTTGTTCTAAATCAGAACTTTCCCTGTTACTTTAAGTTTTTTATTTTAAAGGGAACAAACCTATGCCAAAGGGTCCCAAGTCCTTTGGACGGTCAGGGGTTGAGCAGTACCCCCAAGCTTTATCATAAATAGAAAAACAAAAGCAAAAGTACAAATAGAGGGGGACATACACCTTACCTCCGACCTATGGTGGTTTATAAGTCGATCAACCATCTATGGTCAGCCAACTCATCCCCAATACTAAAAAAGAAAAGAACCTTAGCATCTAAGAACCTATAAGAGGATTCATGTCAGTCCAAAATACTAGGAAAGCAACAAAAAAGGGAGACTCTACCTTTGCAAAAATAATCCTACAACTACACCTAGATATACTAACAAGCTATGACTGTACCAAGACATACCCTAAGAGAAGACCCAGAACAGTAATAGGACTAGATTTCTTCAAGAAGGTTCTTTAATTCTCTTCAGTTTCCTCCTCCTAAAGCTGGCCATACTAGTTTTTATCCAGATCATAGTAGGCCTTGGCCTCACTAGGAAGATGCAATTCTGTGAAATAAAGCTTTGGAGAAGAGAAAGAGTGGTTGTATTTGGATAAACTATCAACAAAAAAAAAAAATTTCCCTGTAGGTATGACAACATTTAAATTCATGTAAATGAATGATAACATTATACATCTTGCTCAATAGTTGACTAATAACCCATGAAGTTTGTGATTGCTGCTTAATCCAGTTCACAAAGAGCTCAGAATCCATCTCTAAAGTCACATTCCTATGGACAAGATATAAACACCAACACAAACCAAAATATGTTCTTCAAGCTCCACTTGGTTGTTTGTACCAATTCCTATAGGAGAAGAGTAACCAAACACAAAATTACCAAGGTGATCTCTAAAAATTCCACCTAGACCAATGCTACCTGTGGATTCAAGAGCACTATCACCTGTATTTAACATCACAAAACGAGCTGCAGAGTTATGCTAATTCACCTTGATCACATTCATGTCATGTTTATAACCCTCAAGCATGTACATCAGCCTTCTCCAATTGAAGGGCCAGCTGATGTAAGGAAAAGCAGAAAGATAAAGAATAAAGTATTCTTAAAGACTTCAAACTTGACTCTGGAATTGTTAAAAGATTTGCCACCATATTTACATGCACATCTATTCCTCCACAATCACCAACATATAAAGATAAAAGTGGACTCTATGACTAACTTATGGGCATCATTGGGAGACTTAGTTGACCACCATCTCATCACTATATTCTTCAAAGGACTGTAGCTCTTGTCAATGCCAAATAAATCAGAAAAGCAGCCCCATATATACTTAGAAAATGTCCCAGCAACAAAAATATGATCAATAGTGTCAAGACCATCCACACTACAACAGTAGCAATTAGATGGACGTCAACCAAAAGATGTGATCTTTTCATTGGTAGATAGTTTACCTCTCAGTGTTCCCCACAGATGAAATGAGCACTTAAAGGTGATATATTTATTCTTGGTCATACATTAATAGAAGTTTTAACCCTTTTAGCTCTAATTAAGTGCCAAGCAGAAGAACAAGAGAAAATACCATCACTAATAGGATTTCATAGCCAAATCAGCTGTGTTTTACTGAATTAAATCTGATAGCTAAGAATAAGAGCAATTACTTATGGAGGAGCAACCTGGATAATTCTCTCAATATCCTACTAGCCTTGATTTATAAAAGTTGAAACTCTTGTATTGTTGGATATTGTAACACCTAATCTATAATAAGCTAAAAGACCAACCCCAAGCCAATCATCCCACAAAAAATAAGAGGTACCAAAAATAATCTTCCATTGAATATATGGTTCCACCTTAAATTTGTTTATCATCATGTGTTTCTATACCAAAGATTGACCAATGTAACATTTTAGCAATGGGATTGGCCCTTTGACAGTACTTACCAAGTAGGAAATCACCCCAAAGTGTCTTTTAAGTCCTGAAAATCCACCATTATTTGTATTGGAAAGAAATAGCAACATTAGCTAATTGTCCAAACCAATGCCTCTATCATTATAAGGAAAGCTAAGATTTTTCCAACAAGCCAATGATATTTCTTTCTATTATTCTTCCAGCCCTAGAAAAAGTCATCCATAAAACCATGAGTCTATTTAAGAGTAGTCTGGGAAAGACACAGATGAAAGAAGATGAATAAGTAGAGACTGAATAATATGCTTCACCAAAATAGCCATCCCACCATAAGATAACATCTTAGTCTGCCAACTAGAGGTTCTTGCAAGGAGATTAGCAAAGAGACCATACTAGAAGATAATTTTTTGTCTGCCAATATAAATAAGACATCCCAAATAATTCACGGGGTTGTCAGTTTGCATAAAACCAGTGATTCTTCTTATTCTACTGACATCAGCATCAAGAGCACAATCAGGGACCATAAATTGACTCTTATCTTTGTTAATGAGTGACCGGATATGCCTTCGTAAGTAGCCAAAGACTTCATGATAAGCTCCAGAGACTTCCTATTACCAGATGTGAGAATTATCACATCATTTGCATAGGAGGTGATCCTAGGCCTTTATTTATTAATTTTTCTACTTTAGACTAAAATAACAAATCAAATAATGTTTTATCCCTTGTTCCAAATTTTTGAGCCTTACATGAACCAATTCTTTCTAAAACACCTAATTATCCTAACCTTGCTTAGTGGTAAACCTTGAAGTTGGCCCTAGTCTATCTTTGTGAACTTGATTAAGGAAAAATACCTAAGTTGAGGGTGGCTACCAAAAGTGACCTCGGTTTGGGGAATGAATATTGTGTACTTCAAAATAGGCTAAAGGCCTAAGTTGAGGGTGGCTGGTGAAGAGGTAAATCACAAAAATAAGGTGATGAGTTGGGAATGAATAGAAAAATAAGAAAATCATGTACTGGGAGAAAGAAAAAGGAAAAGATCCCTTAGATTGATATTAAAACAAAAATGAATAATTAGGCAAATGCTGAAAAATGAGAAGAAAATACCTGAAAAATCTTGAATACGAAGAAAAAGAGAGAATAAGGTGAAATTGATTAAGTTGTTAAGGTAAATGTGATGAAAATTATGGTTCAAGGATGGTCTTTAGTTGCTATGTTTCCAAAAATATCCTACCAAAGCCCCATAAACCTACGTTACAAGTCTAGCAATTCCTAGAGTAATCCTAGTCCGACTATTTTAAAATCTGAGTCATGAGTATAGGAGCAAGCCTATGGTATTAGTCAATGTGCATAAATAAATTTTTGAGTGTGAGTATGTTTGCACAATCTTAGTGTTAATTTTGAAATCATCATGAGTGTGTTACTTGGGACTTCTTTCTATGAAGGCATTTGTATTGCATTGTTAGCATTAGACTTGTTCAGTGATTATGGATTATGGATATTCTCTTACTTATCGTAGTTGTGTTGTCAGATGCATCATTATGTTCTGGTTTGCCAAAATAGCTTTCAAATATTGTTTTGAAAAGTTGGTATGGGTAATTGAGCCTCAAATGTACAAGATATATGCCATTAAGTTTTTTTTCTGTGTGTTACTGCGTTATCTATTTTGATTGAGTCATTGCTTGAGGACAAGCAACAATTTTAAGTTGAGGATGCTGATGTGTTGTCAAAATATAGCACATTTGATGCCTAAAACTTGAGATTTTGTGTGCTATCACTGCATCATTTAGGGGTTTTATATGTTTTTGTATTTACTTTTGCAGGAAAAGCAGCTTGGCACAATTTTGGGAAGATTGTGTACTTTATGATTTCTATAGACTTATGAGACTCTCTACGAGTTGTAGAGTTGGTTTCATAGGTACTTTCAATGTCAGATGAAAGTCTGAAATTTGAGTTTCAGTAACATGAGACCTCTTTATGACTTTGAGTTCACTCTCGAGTCATATCGAGGGGTTTTATAGAAATTTTTAGTGTTATTCCAGTGTTGGACTAAGTGATGCAGATATGACCTATGAAAGGTCAATATGAGTTATAGATCAGATTATAACTCGTGAAGATGTTTTGTACAAGTGAAGTCCAAGATTTAAGAAGCTGAAAACGAAAGCCCGATTACGACTCGTAAATCCATTTACGAGTCATAACCATGAGTCGCAGCAGCTGCCAATCAGTTTTTCTATGATTTTTAGGGACTTGCTTGTAAATACTATAAATAGTAAATATCAGGCCATTAGACGCAGTGTTTCATAATTTTTCATATAAATACATTAGACTAAGAGAGAGAGCTCGAAATCAGAATATTTTTAGGGTTTTAGATTTGGATACTAAATATTGGAGAGGAGAATACACTTGTAGATTCATTGTATCTTTCAAACTTGCGATTCTCAATACAAATTAGGTTTGCTTGCTCTTCAATCTATTTGTGTATGATATTAATTATGTTTTCTTAATTCATAGTTTCTTTATCTTTCCTTAGCATGAGTAGCTAAACCCACAACTTGGGATTATGAGAACTATGAAGATCTAACCAAATAAACTTGATTATTTGCAATACTTAGAATGGGTATATGCATGTACTTCAAATTTTATCATTTTGCATGTTTTCTAATGATTGCCAACATTAGAACTCGCCCAGTGTTACTTTCCCAATTAAGGTGGTAATGAATAGAAAAAGAGATTGATTAATAGGATTCTATGATGTGTTCTCGTCTAATCAACATAACTAGACCAAGGGGAGGTTAACTGGGACTATGGGTAAATGTTAGTAGAGCACACAATGGAGATGGGCCACTTCCCATAGTAAAACTCGACTTTCACCTTGGACTAAAGGATTGGATGAACATAAATTACCATCCTGCATGAGATACTCTAGTTGAGAATTGTGATATTCGCGGATGTTGAGTTAATGAATCGTGGGGAACCCATTACCCAAGCTTCTCTCTATTGTTAATTGTCTTCCAATTTAGTTAGTTTAGTTTAATTTCTCTTCAATCATTGCAAACCCCCCCCCATTTATGGGAAATTGAGTTAGTTAATACTTGAATTGTTTATTAGAAGTCTATGTATTCCTGTGGGATTCAACCCTAGCATTGGTTAGGTTTATTACTTTAACAACGATCTCCTTGACCTCAAAAGAGAGGTGTATCTTGAGCATGATTAAGGGACACTCCCATGAGAGTCATAATTTGATACATCTTATCAACAAACACTTGTGGATTTTCATCCACCTTGGAACTATGAACTTTGGGTGGTTCATTATCATAAATCCCTAAATTCTAGTTACCTGGTTCCCAATTTTAAGAAACTCCATCTTAGTTGACTTGATCTATAACCACTTTCACCAACATTTGAAAGGCGGTATGTAACTTCACATTAGTGATCAACTCGACCATAGGATCATGGAGTGCTTGAGGAATTGTAGGAGCTTGTCCCTCTTCAACATCATGTTCCCATTGAAAAGGTGCTCTTTGAGGAGGCATATTTGGAAAATTACAAGGACAATTGTTAAAAGGAGAAATCTTAAGGTACACTATATGGAACGAGATAGGACATGATAGAAGTTTCAGTTCCTAAAATATCTGATAGCCTCCTACATATAGATATGGTGCACGTCACACCAATAAGTAAATCTACTTAATACAACATGTTGGACTTCCAATGACACTTCAAAACCTTGTGCTATGAAACCAAGTTTGTCATGATCCAAGTTATGCCCTAGGCGTGACACAGTGATTCGAACCTCAAAGGAGCCCAAACAAACACATCTTAGCATATCATTAAGAATATATAAGATAATAAAAGAATCAATCACAAGCTATATAGGAAGAGGGGTATGGGCCTCATATAACCATCATAAAAGAAAGAGTAGTTTAGTCCAAAAGAAAGATAAATCATAGACTATTTACATATTGTCCAATCATGCATCTAAACATAATATAGCATAAGTAAGGGCTATGGACATGTTTCTAGCTCACCCTCAAAAGCAAGAAAGGGTCATAGTCTCAAAGTATCAATAAAAATTAAACAACGAGCATAGACAGAATATCATTGGCTTACTCTCGAAACATAATGACTCATCACAAAGTATTCAATAGTCTTCACAAGATTGCCTCAAGTAGGAGGGATACTAGACCCCACTTTTTGAAAAATGTAGGCAAAATATACGTTAGTATGTTTGAATGTACCAATCATGTGAGCAATGCATGGTGTACATAGATGCATAGCATGGCGAATGAGTTATGGAATGTAAGACAACAATAATATAGGCATGAAGTAAAACATGTCATATGTTGTGGTCTAAACACTAAAATCATTAAAGCTTAAGTAATAAAATCATTTTGTTGGATCTTTCCATTATCAAAAATAAGACCGTGTGAGCTACTAAATGGGATCCAATGCACTCCTTACATTAGGAAAAAGGTAATATACTTTCCAAGGTAGAACTCTAAAATATTATCTCTGTACATCTTTAACTTTAACTTTGGGACCTAAGTTAATCCATTAGCCAAGCCTACAAGGCTTCCTATGGTGCCACATAGTTAATAAAGTAAGAGATTACTACTGGGATTTCCTTCTGAACACCACTTCATATTCCATTTGATGCTAGTTAAAATTCTATGGAATAAATTAAATATAATCATATACATAAACATTGATAAGCATTTAAACATAACTTTATCATAATAGGAGTAGCTTAATAAAACCTTAAGGTCCAATCAAGTGAGAATTGCTCTTTCACAGGAATGTTCCATCATTAGTAGGTGAGAATTGTATTTTCACCCATATTTGTTAATCATCCTTTCATTCATCAATCATTTGTCATTCAAGGGACTCCATAAAACACTATTGAATAACTTTGCATAACTTTGAAAAGAATTTGGTATCATTTATGATCATCATTCAACATAGACTAGGGACATTGTGTGAGTTTAGTTTTAAATTAACTTTAAAATATACAGTTTAATAAAATTTATGCATAGGTGTAACAAAAATCATCAATTGAAATCATACTTATAATAATCCACGTTAGTTTTCAAGAACCCTGAAAGGCTTTATAAAAAATTACATGAAAATCACCATAATTATGTAATTAGATAATAATTCATGCTTAATTGAGTAAATAGATCATAGTTGAAGAATAATACATAAAACAGGAAGAGAATTGAACAAGACTCATTATGGAGTCATGAACCCAAAATATAATTACAAGAGAACTCATGTAAAGATCGTCAATTTCACGTAACGGAAGTCAATTCACATCAGGGTATAGCAATACTCATAGTCAATCTTAATTGATGAAATTGGGTTGAAGTTGAGAGGACTAATAAGATTTACACACGTAAAATTAGATGAAATTTTTTATTATAGAAAAAAGGATTATATGTTTGAAATCTCATATACCTTAAGTAATTGCCTTTGAAAAATTGAAGGGAATAGAGGTCTTGACTTGGACTTCAACTGAGTTTTGCTTGATGGAGAACGAAGCCTTGAGAGTAGTTTTCTAAAGAGGGAATTTTTGTAACGTGTATAAAGAATGGGTTCAATTTATAAGATGAAATTTAGTGCCAAAATTTTCCCACACTCACTTAATAACACTTGCGAAAATTTTTAACGTTTTCTCACTTAGTGCAGAAGTTTTATAGAAGAAACAAGTTTGTGACGCAGTGCTATTTTGTCATAGTTCATTTGGTGAGAAATTCAATTTTTCTCTAGATTTGAAAAGGAAAAAAATTGTACTATTTGAGAGCCAGTATGTGACTCCCACTTATTGTGAACCCTTCTACCTAAACAATTTTTATCGAAATTTTATTTTGTGATCTACTTAACCTAAAAATCCAGCAAGGTCTTTTTTCATAATTTTACCTTATTATATCATATTTAAACTTTCAAAATTCTTGGGATATCATACCAAGTAACTCTCCACAGGCTATGGTGTGTACCACTGGTCGTGGAGGGGCTTGTGGAGGGAACCTTAGGTAGTTTGGTAGCTATTTGGACAGAGGTAGCTCACCATGCCACCCTTCACAAGGTGTGGTTCCCTTGATGATCCATATTGGGATTTATGACAGCCAAGCAAGCCCCTCCCCGCCACAGCACCCATCAGAGGGCATGGGGCCCTTCACGTGCCATGGTGGGATCTGTCTAGAGGTCCACCTAGGGTGATCTTTTCCAAGTTTAATGAGGGATATGAGGGTAATTAATCCAATTTGATGTTCAATGTATTTGGATGGTTTTTAAGCCTAAATTCAGCTCTGTTAACTACCCTAACCATCCTAAAGTCATTTGTCTAACCCAATCCTAAATTCACAAACGTCCCTCTTAAAAAACTCTTAGGATTGTTTCCTTTCCAAGTTGTATACCATTGAAGATTAAAGCAATTCCTTGAACTATCAAGGTCAATTCTCCTAAGATTCATTGAGTGCTTCATCAAGGTATGTCGTTTATCATCCATGGGTACCTTTCACCTATGCAACCTAAGTAATTCCTCTTTTTTCATAAAATTCAAGCTTGTATTTCAAGGCGTTTTGTGATTTTTACTTTTAATTTTGTAGGGTATGGTATGAATTATATTTTTCTATCTTATTATTCATCAATAGTTTGAAATTGCATGAGTTATATGAATTTCAAGTACTTTATTCTATTTTCTACGTAGGGCTTATGATATTATGATCGATTCGTCTAATTATGATTGAATTGATTTTAAATTGACATGATTATGCATGAAGTCTATCCAATTAAATGATTTTAGACTCATCTGGTTATGAACCCATGCTTTGCCCAAATTTCTATATCAAGTTATGATCTATGCATATAAATTTAAGTCTTCGAGTGATTTATGATTATGATAGTTGACCTAGGACATAAATGGAGACTTAGGATCCCTAATTGATACAAAAGGGTGACCTAGGCCCTAGATGGTGACTTAGGATCTCAACTAAAGTACGAAAGGTAATGATGGAAGGCCTACACACACATTGCCTAATTTTATGAATATTCGTTTCTCTTTATAAATTGGAGAGGTTTACTTGCTTACCATTCCTACTTTACAAGTTATGAAACTACGATTATGACAAGTTATGAAATCTGATGTATGGCAAGTATGAATGATGGTTATGTATTTCATGGGATTTAACTAAGAATGAAATGAGGCTTGAGGTGGGAGCTCGACCTATGAGATCCTTATATATAGTCTCAAGTCCCATAACTATATACTACCATAGGATATGTGTTCCCAATATGGGTTATGCTAGTGGACTTATCTAGTTGTCTTACTCGCTTAGATGGGTAGAGTCTTACCTTGGTAAGTAGACTTAATTTTCTTTGATGTATGGGTAGATATTGGGATACCATGTTATAGATTTCATGGTCTTATTGTCAGTTTTGGTTCTGTCCCACTTATATTTGCTCTTATTATTTTATACATGATCTTATTTTTGGTTCACTAGTGCATGGACCATCCATTATTTATTTATGTTTTTACCTACTCTTCATAGCATGGTCTTATACTTGGTAATTTGCACTATATTATTTATCATTGTATTAGTTGCCTACATACTTAGTACATTCCAATGTACTAATGCATATCTCTTTGCCTATATTATATTACAATGTATGGATCGACGACCATCTGCCTCACTTACATGATAAGACTTTGGAGTTTACTTTTGAAGATATTTGGGAAGTCCTCATGTTTTAGGGACAAGCCTTCTACAGTCTATCTTTAATTTCTTGTCATTTTGAGAGTATTTTTGTTATATTTAGTTTAGCATGAGCTACGGACATATTTTAGCCCCCATCTAATGATTAATAGAGACATGTTTGGACAAAGTCTATGATGTAATCCTATTTAACTAGGAAGTACTTTAGTATTTGGTGTTTTAGGAATCTTCTTTTCTTTTATAATCTATTTCATTCCTTAGGGTAACGTATGATTTCTCTTCTCTAAAAAGTATCCTTTGCAATTTTTAGAAACTTCCTCCTCTAAGAGCACCTTCGATGCCAATGAAGATCAAGCTCCTCAGGTCCCAACTCAATCATCCACTAGCTGACTAAGTGTCAAATGTTAAGTTTTGGACCACTATAACTATGTTGGATCATGTTATGACTAATCAAGCCAACTAAGGTGTTGTTTCCCATCCCAATACTCTTACATTGACTACAAGAGTGAGGGACTTTGCTAGGATGGACTCTCCTAAACTCCATGGTTCAAAGATAGAAGAATACCTCCCAAGAGTTCATTGATGAAGTGCATAAGGTGGTGGCTATAAATAGGTGTGTGGTCAGAGGAAAAGGCCAAGTTGGAGGCCTATCAACTCCAAGGTATTGAATTAGTAGTGTATACTAAAAAACAATTTGAGATAGATGAGAAAGGTCCCATTGATAGGAAGTATCAAAGCTACTGTCACGCCCCATCCTAGGGTCATGACCAGTGCCCGATAGGGACACCTAGATACATGCTAACCTGAGTTTCCCAATCTATCCGACCTGGAAACCTACCAAAATTTCGGCAGAGTTTCCTCTGTTCTATTACCTAACCTCACCTGCAAAAAGAATCCATCAGCAACCCACACAATAATACAAGTATATATCTCTTTATACATAAACATAAGTGCGGGCCGACAAGGTCTCCGCTGCGGTCCTGCCACCTAATAATCATGT
>JAOTQR010073515.1:0-13142 GCA_025774065.1 Solanum ossicruentum | reverse complement strand
AAGTAGGGTCTGGGGAGAGTAGATTGTACGCAAACCTTACCGCTACCTCATAGAAATAGGGAAGATGTTTCCTAAAACCCTGGTGTTTGGTTTATTAAGTGAAAATTGTTTTTACAAGAAAATATATATTAAGCAATTTAGAGCATACTTTTATAGAGAGTTGATGTTTTTTTAGATAATGATTCAACTGATGATAGCTAATATTCAAAAAAGTTCATTTTTTTATCGCAGAAAATTAAAATAAAGAAAAACTGTGACTTCCTAAAATAATAATCAGTAATATTAGATGAGTAAGAAATTTATTTTTTCATGGAACTTGCGAGTACTAAAATCTAATAATACGTATCTACTTTGTATCGGTTGAAGTAAGTAATATAAAGTCAAAAGAAATATAAGGAAGATGAATTTCACCTAAAAATTTAAATAAAGTCAATTCTTTTTCTTCTTCTTTTTATTTAAATTTTTGATTTGATGTTCAATATTTATATTGAAATTCAATTAAATTTGACTTTGTGCCTCGCTGAGCCCCCTTAATTTGGCCATTTTTCTAAAAATACAGCTCCCAAAAACTTTTTTTTTTCACTTTTCGTTCATTTGATAGAAAAATCAAATAAATAGACACAAAGGAGTGAGAGATAAAAAAAAAGTAATCGAGCATAACTTGAGATGCTTCTAAAAAAATAGATCATTTTTTTTAGAATAAATTAATTTAAGAGTAGACGATTAAAAATACACCTTAATTATTTGAAATAAAATAGAAATCTCCATTAGGTTTTAGCTTAAAAATACTCCTTCATTATATTTTTTTAGAACTAATTAATTTAAGAGTAGACGATTAAAAATACACCTTAATTATTTGAAATAGAACAGAAATCTCCATTAGGTCTTAGCTTTAAAACACTCCTTCATTATATTTTTTGCTCACAAATATCTCACTAACAAACTTCTGACTAAAAAAATATCTCATTTTTTATAAAAATGAAAAGGGGCCAAAGATGCCCCTTAACGATTAAAAATGGAGCAGTTTTCTACTAAAAAATATCACTTTGGTAAAATTTAAAAATTATTATTTAAAATATCTCTCTTCAATTAAAATTTAACTCAATCCATCTTCAAATCAATTTTGTCAGACTTTGAGCAGTGTAGATTCTTACCATCTTAAAAAAAAAGACTTTGTTTGTAGCTCTAACTAAATTATCTTGAAAATGATAACTTATATTAATTATATTACATTGCTATCACGAGCACATCAATTTTATACAAACTTTGTAGACTTGAAAAATTTGAAGAATTAGATCCTATTTGAACTCAAGAAATCATCGATTCAAGGACGAGTCAATGACTATAGTGAGGATAAATCAATTTTATCTTTCAAAGATTGGCTTTTTAAGAAGTTTGCAAGTGAAATGACAGTCCTTTTTAGTATCAAAAAGGTTAGTCTTAGACATTATATCTAAGATAAAACCTTTTGAGCCCCTAAATGAAGTTCCATACGAATTGATCATGTGACACTTTTTGACACCACCATGAAAATTTTTTCAGCATAACGTCAACCAGTATCACAGTCGACCCAGACAAAGGGCAAAATTGTACCTATCTGACATTGGTTTTCACAATAATCACTAGACACAAGACTGACTTTGCAGATTTTAAATAAATCATTTTTAATTTTAAAATATTATGTTGATCTAAGTTTATTTAGCTTCAAAATTAAGGTAAATTGTCTTTCTATAAATCAAACTACAGTGATATGTGTTCCTAATTTTATTGGTCAATTGTAATTTTTTATATATATAAGAGGCTAATGAAGCAGCTGACGCAGAAGTATGAATAAGCATGTATATCTCAATCAACATATCTGTTTTTATTGCCTGTTTACGAAGAGAGGGGGAGATTTTAACGTTAAGTGTCACCTTTGGTGGGATGAGAAAATTGAACTTCTTTTTTAATTGGTTTATTACGCCCAACAATCATTTTCTTATCATACTAGTAGTGAAAGTTCGTACTAGCACGGGTCCAATATAAATTATCTTTTAGTCTCGATTTATGTGACGTCGATAGATTTTTCTATACATTTTAGAAGATATTGTAAAATTATAATTGAAGCAGCTAAAAAAATATTATGAAATTGTTGAATCAGACACGTCAATATGCATCTAACTTGAAAAGATTAAATTAAAAAACCCACAAATTAATTTTTATTGGCCCACCGGAAGCTGCTCAATCAAACAGTTAATGTTTTTTTGTAGTCTCAATTTATGTGATCACATCGATAGATTTTTTATATATATTTCAAAATACTGTAAAATTATAATTGAAGTATGTAACGAAACATTAAGAAATAATTGAAACAGACACGTCAATACGCAACTGCCTTGAAAGTATTTTTAAAAAACTGCGAATTTATTGACCCACATAGTAAAGGAAAAAAAGCGAATAGCTCAAACAGACAGGACAATTGAAAGTTGTTCAAGCAGGCAGCTACAATAGGAAGTAGATGTCTTACTACCTTATATATAAGTAGTAATATATACATGATTGGAGGAAAAATTATTAAATTCAAATTAGCCCATAATTTTTTAATTACGCCTACATCTAATATACATATCTACTACAAATAAGTTGTTATTTTATACTTTATTTGAAATATTACTTTCTGTCGTTTCATAATGTACCATTTTATATCATATTGGATGGTAATATATAGAATTGTTTTATAACTTGCAATATTTGATCTTTGTAAAACCGAAAATGAAGGCGATAATTATGGGAACAGAGATTAAATGACCGACCACAATAAATGTAGACTTTCCCAATAAATAAATAAATAAAAATAAAAGTATTTCTGTTAATTGAGGAAAAAAGGGTAGATCCTTTTAGTGTCCTCATATGGAAATTAGTAATGGCAATTTACGGCGTGTTTGTAATTTAAACAGAGTTCTAGGGTGTTTTTTCTACATGTTTGGATGATCAAAATTTGTGAAAATATTTTAAGTTAGGAAAATAATTTTTTTTTAAATGAGAAAAGTGATTTTCAAGTGGAAATAAGAAAAATAAATTTGAGATAATACTTATATATTGATCATGTCTTTCTCGCGTAAAAAAAAAAAAGTATGACTTACACAAATTTCATATTTTTTGGAGTTAATTCTAATTAATATCAACTTTTTCTAAAATTATCAAAAATCCCTTCTTTTTGATACAAACAACGAAGTTAGTGATGCATGTTGAAAAGGTAGGAGCATTAAGGGATTTTAATTATGAACATGGAGAAGGAAAGTTTATAATTTGTATCAATAGGTGTTGCAATTTTGTATCATTTAAAGAATTTTTGTGATTTTTAAAAAATTTAAGATTATATGAAATTATGTAAATATAAGTTGTTTATTTCTGTAATTTTTTCAACAAAAAAAAACTCGCTTATTTTTTGAAAAAACATTTTTCAAGAACATTTTTTTCATGAAAAAACTTTCCCATCCTACGGAACACGCCTTTAAGGAAATACAGAGGGAAAAAATACAAAATAAATTGATACATAATAAATTTTTACAATCCCAAAAAATAGATACAAAGCTAAATAGATAAAATCTAAGCTTTCACTATGTATTATAGGATTTTTATAGTTCCTGCTATTTCGAATTTATACAAGACATATGTTCATTCTATTAGATAATTTTTTATTACCACGAAAGAATATGGTGCAGCGTATGGGGTTACTTTTTCCTTAATCGGATATCTCGAATTTGAGTCCTGGGAATGAAAAAATCCTTGGTAGGAAGTGCTTCTCCCTAAATGAGCCATACGCGATACGAATCTAAATATAATCGAGCTCCAATGTGGATATCCTCTACTAAGTGAGAAACAAAAAAACGATGATTTTCCCTTTGAAATACTGATAATGGGCCTGGGTTTCCACTAACCCATTCTTAAGGAAACGTTACATGATGTTGGGCCAACTTCTTCATACATGTGTAAGACTCAGATAAAGGGAAGTTATACATTTAATTTGTCGGCTAAAAAAATATTAATTAATTAGCTACACAACTATAGTTTGAAATAATCACGAAGAATTATAACAAACTATATCAAATATACAATATCATAAATTATATAGCGAAATATACAAACACCGAAAATTATATAGCGAATTATATAAACATACATAAATTGTATAGCAAAATATACAAATGCTATACAAAAATTGTGAATCATATATCAAATTAAGCAAATATTGCGAATTATATAGCAAAATATACACACTATTATAACTATAATCACAAAATATATTTATCTGAACTATAACTATAAAATATAATTAAAATATTTTTAAGTTGCTATATGCGAAAATTCCTCATAAAATATAAGCAACAACATTGCATTGCTTCTGGGTAGTCAAGATTTTTAAGTTTTCAATAGGACTGTTAATAGTCATTATAGCATAAATTAAAAACATTATGTTAATCTCCTCAAAACAATGAAAATTATTTTATATGGAAATTAGGTTAAACTATAAAGAAGTTGAAATATGAGCCTAATTTGGTATCATTATTGCCCGAACTAATATATAATATATTTTTCTCAAGTTATACTATTAAGTTATTCAAAAATATGTATAAATAAATTGTAACAACCTATGAGAAGTCTCACATCATAAAAGCATAACAGAAATGTTGAATATATAAGTACATATGTCTAATTTACTAGTGACTCGTTTTAAAACTTTGCGAGCCAAATGTCAAATCAAAAATATCACTGACGGAGAATATCGTTGCATAAATCTTCTCAAAATATATATATAAAAAAAATTTGAATAAGATATTATCTCCTATTGCTAGAGGCCACCTGTAAGTTGTCTTTTGAAAGATTATATATTATAATCTTCAAAAGGTCTGGTGGCCATTATGAATCCAACCTTCCCTATATATATATATTCATATAGAGATAACTATACAATATCATAGGGTTAGCTAGATAGAGTTTTGTAAATTCAATTAAATATATTTTTTCATCTCGATTGATAAATAAAAGAATTATTAAAATCATAAATCCATTGACTTTAGATTATGAAATATCTCTAGGTACATGTAATTAAAATCTTTACCGACCCTAACCAATATATTTGAAAAAGTATGCACTTAAAATACCCAAAGTGAGTTTTTAACCCAAATCCGATGCATTAAGTTTTGCGTAAGTTTAATTTGGTCCCTATTGTATTACTTTGAGCAAATATGACCTTTGCATTTGCAAAAGTCGATCACTTTTGATCCAGCTGTGTAACTCACTTTGATTAAGGGTTCATTCGAACCCATTTGGGTAAAAAAATTATACTATAATAAATCTCATTCTATAAAAAATTATATTATTTGTATACGGTTAAAATAATTTTTTATTTATATATATAGTAGATATCGAACCCCTTTCAGCTAACCCATATGTCTACCTCTTTAGATTTTGAACTCCCTTAATAAAAATTTTTGCTCCGTCATTGGGTGTCAACTAATACCACTTCGTCAAAAAATTATACTTTTAACTAGATAAAAATATATGTATATTACATATTGACACCTCTTTATTTTTACATAATTATTTTACTTCTTTAAAGTATAACACTTTTTAAATAAAATTCTGACTCTAACACGATCGCTGCGTTAGCTTTTTCTATCACATTAGTCAGATGAAAAGCAACAAACAGACTAGCATGAGTGCTATTATTACACACAATTAAGAAAAATACTTAAATAAAGTTATGTTCCTATATTCTTCCAATGATGTTTCAATCTTGGTCTTATTAAACTAATCTCTATGATCAGGTACACATTTTTTTTAATTAAATAATTTTTTTCTACAAATCAATTTTTGACACTCCCCCTATCCATGGTCCCCCACATAAAAGAAAAACAAAGAAAGGTGGTTAGTTGAGGGGAAAAAAAAAGTACAATTAATTAGCTATAATTAAAGAAACTTTATTTTATATCTCACACAACTAATGTCAGACTTTTTTTTATTTTACAAATTATTTATATTTATGAAAAATTATCCATCAAGCAAATTGAGTTCGTTAATTACATCGGGTTTGCCCAGTGCGGATTACCTTCCTTATATGATTTGCGAAATATTGTATAGGAGCGAAGGATTTATCTATGCTCACCCAAAGAATAACCACTGCGAATTTCTTATCATAAATAAAATAAAATCATGATCTCAGCAATGATGTGAACTATAAGTAAAAAGTTTGTTTTCTTACTATATATTAGGCACTTAGGATTAATCATTTGATCAAAGCATATTATACTTAGTTTTGGCTTCTCAATAATGAGAAGCCACCATGTCATGCAACAACATATATAGATCAAATTCATATTCATGTCTTTTCTTGTGATTTATTATAAGATGATGTATCATATAATCTTCTCAAGCCATGGAAAGGAAATGTCAAATGATTATTGATGTGATGGTGCACACATATTCGGATTGTATAGGCAGAGACAGATTCAGAATTTAGAATCAGGTTCAAATTTTTACATATTTATGTAATTTATATAAAAAAAATTATCAAGATCGATGAACCTGCTTCAAATTTGTCTCCAACTCCCAGTGATACTCATCTCAACACAAATGAAGTTTCTATGTACAAGTAAAGCATGGACTCAAGTGAAGATTGAAAGTACTTTTTAAGTTTCCAATGCTAATTAGCAAAGTGCTCACTTCTCATATATCTGTCATTGCCAGATTAGGAACCAAATGGTTCATAAAATTGGCATTTCTCTTCCTAAAAATAAATAAATTAATGATGGTTGTTTACGAAGTTGATTTCTCAGATTGTCATTCAACACAAAGTCAGTTTCGTTGTTGAAAAAAATAAGAATCAAGAAGAAACGTGACTTTAGAATAAAAATTATTTGTGGAATGACAATCTTCAAGTTTGAGTCTTCTTTATCATCTCAGCAAGGAGATAGAGCAACTTTTTTTAATTTCCATGGAGTTAATAGAACAACAATTCTTCATATCTTTCTTAGGCTTGAAATTTTTTTAGGATCTATTTGGAAAAAAAAAAAATTAACTTATATACGCTGACATATAAATTATTCTTTTTCACCATCAATATAACATTTGCAAGCTCCATAAAAATTTAGATTTATAACATAAAAAATTAATCAGACATGCTATCTATTATCCTCACTTGTGTGATTTCACTAGGTATGTTATTGTTGCTGTTGTTGCTACCTATTATAACAGATAAAGATGACTTGTTAGTGTAAATTTGATGAAAACTTAGCTATCATCTTGTTTTGAAGTTTGTTGAGATTTATTGATTATTAATGATTATCTATTTCAGCTTTCTTTATTTGTCTATTATTTTTGGAATTTAAATAAACCTCTTTATAAAAATATATTATTGTATAATCGATGTATACAATTATACTAATGCAAATTAATTCATATATTATATAGTTGACATTCGACATGGTTAAATTTAAACCAGATAAATAATATGGATAAAAGAAAATCATTCATAAAGGAAATTAATTTTTTATTGAGAGGGAGTGGGGTGTCATTGTAAAAAAATTAAGATTTTTCTTTAAAGATTTTACACAAATCGCATATATTTTAAAGCTAAGTTCAACTAATATCAACTTTTTTCAAAATTATCAAAAATCCCTTCTTTTTAATACAAAAAACAAAATCCGTGGTACATATCGAAAATGTGGGAGCATTATGGGATTTTAACTACGATACATGGAGAAGTATGAATTGTGATTTGTATCAACAAGTGCTGCAATTTTGTATCATCTAAGGAATTTTTATAATTGTTTAAAAGAATTGAGATTATATGAAATTATGTAAACATAACTTGTGTATTTCCGTAATTTTTTCAATTTTTTTTAGGGTAGGATTGGGGGTAGGGGGTGCTTGGAGGGCGAGGGCCGAGAGTATGGGTAAAAAAAAGTTTAAAGACTTTTTATTTTGAAAAAAAATAATTTTTTCTTTTACATTTTCTCCCGTGGGGTGGGGTGGGGTGGGGGGCGGCTGAGAGCTTAAGAGGGTAAAAAATTCATATTTTTTTTTTAAAAATGAATTTTCTTTTACATGTTATTTTGGATAGGGGAGCTCTTGGTGTTGGGCGGAGGGGGCTCGAGATGGAGGGGTATGTGGTGAGGATTGACTAAAAAAATTTGTTTTTGAAACTTTTAACATGATTCTTATTTTAATATGCGTATCTATATTTATCCATACTAATCATTGAGTAATTTATTTTTACCCACTTAAAATATAAGTCAAATTAAATATTTTATTTATTTTTATTTAATTTGTATTTGATCAATCCATATTCGATTTTATCCGCTCAATTATCACTTCTACAAATATACATGCGACCATTTTAACTCGATTTTTTTCAGCCGACAGTACGGTCACATAAAAAGCCCTTGGTCCTTATTGGGTTCTTAAAATAATGATTAGCAACTTACTTCCAATTGTTTAAGCTACTAATTGTAACATTAGCATTAAAAATATATGAATAATTGCATATCCAAAGAATATAATATATAGATTAGGTTCTTAATAATCATCATATAGATAAAGACCGGGAAACTAATCTCACCTTAATCAATAATTAACATGTCTAAAATGGAAAGCCTCTTATTTTTTTAAGCTAATGAATTTTAGTGGTCCATTTATCTTTGTATTTGTTGGGTTAGTTAAACATTCTTGTTTGAGTTAGGCTAGAAGTCATAAGGTTGGACCACTATGATTAATTCTTTTATCTCAATTTATGTAGTATCATTCAGATTTAAGCGTTAGATTTTTAAATTTTAATGATAAATTTAAATATTAAAAAAATAATTTATATATATAAAAATAATATATATGCTAATAATTAATAAATCAAGATACATAAAAAAATTACAGTAAAAATATTTTGCTTTTCAAAATAATAATAATAAAAGGTTACGTAAATTAATGCTTAAGAGTATTTAATTCAAAATTTTTGAAGGAAAGAAGTGATACTGATGTCAAATAGTATAAAGTATTGAAAAGAAAACTTAATACTTTTCATTTTTATTATCAGATTAAGAGATTATTTTATTATTTAATCGACTCTCAATATAAATGATAGTCATGTTAAATATGTTATTTTTAAAAAAAAAATCTAATCCCTTCCATTTTTATCACCGTATTAAGCGACTACTTTGGTAATGCTATTTTTAATAAATATTTTATATAATTAATAATTTTTTTAATATAAATACAAAATATGCAGAAAAATTATTGAATTCACAAAAATTCCATCAGGAAAAGATCCACCATGAACACAGCCCTCTAATATCCAAAAGTTAATGGTGCATAATTACGATAATATGAATTGTATTATATTTGTTTGATTAAAGGGAAAACTACACTAATTAAGAAACTTTAATAAGTATTTAGTGAATATAGCTATACTAATTTTTATCTACTATATATGGATATAATATGTATTAAATAGCAAAATACTAGTATTTACTATATATGAATATAATATATATTAATAAGTATTTAATTTCTAATACATATTCTTATTCCCACCTAATACACGCTACTAAATTAATTATTGTATAGCGCGTGCATCTCTATTTTTTTTAAAAAAAATTCATCAACTTCAATCACCGTGATTCTCTATAGTATACACAATCAATTCACCATCTTCAAGATCCTTTGTTTGGAAGAGTTTGTGATATTATTGGTATGTGAATATCTTCTAAAATTCATACTTTAATTTGAAAAATGGTAACCACACTCGTTTTCTTTTTGTTGCTGTTCAATTGACATTTTTTTTTTGTTCTTGTTTTTCTTTTTTGAAAGACAATGCGGGATTTTAGGTACAATCGCCACAAAAGATATATTTGTATACATATATTTATATTTTTTCCTTACAAATTACACCCAGATTTTTGGTGATTTCTACTTAATTCATCATCTGATCCATTAAGTTATTGATTTGATTATAGTGATTATAGTGTGATTCTCATTATATAATCAGGTGTGTGTGTGTATATATATATATTCCTAAATATTTTACCGTGAATGTTCTATGTATACAATTTCATTTATTTTCATAAAGTTTAGTGCTTGTTTCAGTTTTATCGTCGTTTCCACGATTGTATCATTTGTATGGTCGTTTCCACAATTTTATTCAAACTGCATAACCTCTTCAGGAATTGCAACTTCCTCATTAACAGAGTAGCTTACATCTTTATCAACAACAGCTACGCATTAAGGATATGCACCAAACCCTATGTCGATTTCTTTAACTGAACATACACCTGAACATCCATGTCGTTACGTATTTCTAAAGGCATATTGACACCTTCAACAGTGTATTTGATTTTTAGGGATTTTGTAACCAAATCAACATTCAATTGATTTGAAATTGTACCGATCAAATTTTCATATGAAACATATCCCCTCAACACAATGCCATCAATGTTGTATTAAGGGAAGTTTGACAACTCTAATTGGGTCAATCATTAATGTAATTTTACTCTTACCATTTATTAAAAAAAAATTATTCTGTACTTACATACTTACCTTAATAACAAATGTACTGTATTCTCTCCGTTTAATTTTATATGTCGTCCTTACTATAAATATATGTTGCTTAATATATGTCATTTCACAATATCAATGCATAAAATACACTATTCTACCTATTTTGCCTTGATAATTAATGGTTTTGACTAACTAAAAGAACTAACAATTGATATTCATTTAGGATCATTAATTGAAAATATGACTACAAGAAAAGATTAAAATAGGGGCAAAACAGTAAACTTACCATTCTTCTTAATGCAAGTGTCATTAGAAAATGTGACATGTAAAATGAAACAATGGGAGTATAAACTAATTATAATATACTAAATTAAATGTCATATTTTTATATTTTTTTATATAACTTGCAGCTATTAAAGGTACTTATAATAAATATAGCTGAACAAATATCATAACCCATAAACTATAGCTATTTATGTAAGTTCCTCTTGATTAAATCCTTAAGTTGCTCGAACCGAGCTTATCCATATATATCCCATAATTGACGTGGGCTTCAAGCCCATGTTAACGTTGTCAAGTTAGTTATCAAGGCCCAATATAGAACTTCTATAAATGTTAATTAGGGGAGTTCAATGTTGGTTATATGTAGACGTTAAATTTTTTTGGGTTCTTCGTATTTTCAGATTCAGTAAAAATTCTGACTCAATCAATAAAAACAAAGGGTAAAGAAATTTATCATGGAGAGAGAAGTTTAGATGGTGATGGGTTGGACAAGGAGATAGAAATACTGAATTCTTCATAAGAAGGTCAATCCCTACAATATATTCGATAACATTACTAAATAAATAGTTATCGAAGAAGAATCGAGAGGAGATGAGTAGATAAAATATATATCTTCAACTTTATAAGAAATTATTTAGTGAATTGAAAAAGGGAGGTTAAATTAGCTTTTCACTATTACTACATCATTCCTATAATATCTTGAAAAGATACTTCTTTTATATTATTTATAAACTTGAACATGAAGCTAAGCCAACTTTTAGAATTTGTCCTTTCGATATGAATGTGAAATCAATGTATTTGCCACTTTGGAATTTGAATTATTAACAAATTTTGACCATATAATTAGAATGAGAAATAATATATCTAATTCTTAATTATAAATATCACTTTCTAAGAAAGAAAATCCAAATAGGAAATTAGAAAAGTTGGATATCTAGGCTTTTACAAACGTCTTGTCCCTTTTCTAGAAGGTGATGAAAGCAACAAAAAAATGAAGAAATATTCCCTCCATTGAAAAGTAAGATTTGATATTATAGAGTTTCTACTAGTGCTAAAACCATTTGCTCTATTAAATATATATACTTAAACTTATAATTTGAGAAAATGGTTTTTATACATTGAAAAAATTGATGATGACATTATATATCAAAAAATCGATGATGATATTATATATTGTATTAGAGCAGAGTGATATTTTATGTGATAACAGTGTATTATCAAAACTTAAATGTAAGTTTTGTTAAATGGCTAATGTTGTATTAACAATGTTGTATGGAGCGTGGTGTTGACCAGTCAAGAATATGATTTGCTAGTCTAGAAAATGAAAGTAGCAAAATGAGGATGTCGAGATGAATGTGTATGCATATTAAGAGAGACAAGAGTAAGAACAAAGATATTAAAGATAAGGTGGGAGTGGTTCCTGTAGTGGACAAGATGAGGAAGATAAATCTGAGCGATGGTTCAAACATCTGAAGATTGAAGTGATTAATAGATACTCCAGTGTCGAGGTACGAGAGGTTAGTTAAGATATGCATAATGAGAGGTAGATGTGTACACTAAAGAAGCATTTGAGAGATGTAATTAGACAAGATCTGCCACACCTATAGCTTATTGGGGATATGCACCAAGATAGAAGAATATGGAGGTAAAAAATTGATTGAAAAAATTAGTAGATAGTCGAACGTTGACTAATTTTCCTACTATTATTATTATGGCTCTCCTACTATCTTTTCTTCGATCTTATTATTGCATGTCATTTTGTTTACTTCGGTTTTTGTATCATTTGTTTTTGCTATTATTCTCTTCTCTATTATTTTCAACTTGACTTCATCGTTATTGTAAATTCATCCCATATTTGATTTTGTTAATATATTTTGATCAGAAAGTCTATAAAAAATGATCTATTTATGTTTATAAATAGAAATAAGATAAATACAACTGTATATACATTACTTTTCGAATCTCATTTATAAAACTATACTGAATATGATTATGTAGTTATTTTTTAAATTTTTTTAAACTTGAATCTCATTTATAAAACTCATTAATTCTCCTTCCCCTCTTAATTACTATCACTACATATAAAATCCTATCAAGTTTTATCCTAAAAATATACTTTCTTTTTTCAACTTGTAGATGAAGCCAACTTTTAGAATTTATCCTTTCAACATACATATGGGAGTTAATACATTGGCCACTTTGGAATTGGACTTTTCACTTTTAATCACTTTGCATTATATATATATATATATATATATATATATATATATATATATATATATATATATATATATATTTATTTTTTTTTTTCGTGATATCTATATTTAATT